>WTXJ01000070.1:0-184202 GCA_022376545.1 Russula dissimulans
TCCACGGCTATAAAGACTGTAAAGGTACAAAAGGAAGGGCCAATGGACGGCAAAGAACCCCATCATTCCATCGCAACCCTCACTCAAGCCTTCTCTCGTCTCACTCTAGCCCACATGTCTACTGCCCCTTCACCCACACCCTCACACATCTCAGTGGTATCCACTCGCCTAGCACACCCGAGATCCTCCGAGTTCCCCCTCGAAGGGAAGATGCGACTACAAGCAGGGAAGGAAGCATCCCCAGTGTCGAAGAGCTCCCTGTACCGCCAGGGCTTGGAGTCACGCAAGCACGCGAAGGATCATCGGCACATTGGGAAGGCAGCAGTGCCGGGGGTGAAGCTTTGGGGTTCCAAGAACCTGTCCGGCCTGCCTCCGAAGCCCCTGATGAAGGGGCAAGAGGAGCTGGCGCAACCCTCACAGAGGGGCAGACCGGTCTCCCACCCCCGACACCTGCCAGTACCAGCCGATCCCTGGAGGAAGAAGTCACCCCTACCCCATTTCACCACACACTACCACCAGTCAACGAGTCACACCTAAACCGATGGGCCATGAGGGAGACCAAGAGGAAGACGACCACCCAGGAGAAGGGTGGGTCAGGTGGAACCCAAGTCGCAGTTTCACCAAGACAGAAGTCTTACAGGAGGACACGTACAAATGGAAGGGAGCTAAGTACCAAAAATTCCTCATCCAGAATGGGGATCCTAAGGTGTTTAGCACCATGGGAAAAGGGAAGCCAGAGTACGGAGAAAGCCTCCACCCCGCTCCCAGTCGAAGGATCTTCCCTTGGGAATGCAAAGAAGAAGACTTGGAGAAGTTCCAACCCGAGTATTACTTCCGAGACCGGTCATTGATTAGAGGGGCAGAACTGCTCAATGACAATGGGGTCTTCGCAGAGGTGTATCGCCTCCAAGCCTCAGCAATCGAGAAAAAATATCTCGACCTAGAGCAAGAGCGACTTAGCAAGGAAGCACAGACACTCACTAACAAGTGGGTCGAACTCGACCGAAAGAGGCGGAATGTCGAGTCGGAAATCCGGGAGGCTAAAAGGTACCTCAGCGAAGCCCAAACTCTGGAGAGAATCAGAGAGGCCTATGACAATCGTGACCCAAGAACGTTGATCTCCCCAGGAGAAGGGGGAGATTGGTTGATGAGTATGGGAATGGGGCAAAGATACCATCTACCTCATACTCCAAAGATCCTCGACAACTGCCATTATCATGGCCTTGGAGCGGGACACACCGAGGATCAATGCCATGACCCTCATAACAGGTGCCTACCTGGAGGGCTCTGCGCGATCTTGCCCCGACACATTGGCAAGGTACCCCAATGTCCCTATGCCTATCTCCAACTCAAGGCGGTGGAACGAGCGGAGCAAGAAAGTCGAGACCGCATCCAAAAAACCTTACAGCCCTTTCCTGCCACTCCCACCGATCCATCTGCCGATGGACCGGTGGAGACCATCCAAGGAACCCATAGCCAGCTTCCTGGAAAGGGAGGTCAAGATGCCCCAAGTCTCACTCGCCTACTAGATCCAAGGGACCGAAAAGGGGGAGAGGGCAGTCAACCCCGCGTCGCATGGTGGCATCCTCTGCTGCACGCAAAGGGAAGGGACGAGGCACTCCAACTCTTACCCCCAATGAGAGCCCCGGACTCGGCCCTCACATCTTATCTCAAGATAAGTTCCCCATGACCGACGAATACCTGACCATGTGTCAGGAGGTCTGGAACTGCACTCGGAAGCATGCACAAGACGCCTACCCCCTCACGCGCATGGGAGTTGTTATTGAGCTCTTTCGCTCAAAACAGCGAGAGAAGGAAAGGAAAGAGAGGGAAGACCGAGAGGAAGCAGAAGCGCAGAAAGACTACCACCTCGAAGGAGGAGAAGACCCTGACGATTATATTAACTGGGAAGCCCAGGATCGAGGTGACTGAGAGCTGTGGAAAGCTCGACCTTAAAGGGGAGATGATGTTATGGACTCACCTCGATCTACAGGACAAGTCCCACCACCTGACCTCGGAATCCATCTCTCCTCCTTTCGATCCACGCCCATTCCTGTCCCCAAACACGCCTGTATGCACTGGGCCTTTTGCAAGAAGTCTAACTGCAAGTGGCACGCCTAGACCCCTTATTGTTCTGAAGTGTGGTACCTTTGTTCTGACGTTCTGTGAGACTCACGATGGTCCGATACTGATATGCTTACTGATCCAATGACTGATTGTTCCCATGTTATTGTCCCAAAAGTCCAAAAACGTACTCTATGATATCATAGCTTACTGACGGCTTACTGATACTTAGGAAGAGCTGACAGGCCTGAGAAAGACTGCTTATTGATCGTGCTTGCTACTTACAAATCCCTAAGTAGCAGACTTGTATTTAAACCCTACAACAGTTGTAGAGTCGAGCCAAGCTCGACTTAATCAAACACCAGTCTTGCTGACTATCATCTCACCTATTGGAGTGACCCCTCTCATCGTCTAACCCACTCTCGTTCCCCTTGGATAACCTCCAAGGACCCTCGAAGCTTAGTGATTGAGCTATATCAATCAGCACTCCAGAACAGGTGAGACGCTACTGCGAACTCTATCAAGAGTCGAGCGTCAGCGATTCTTGACAATCTCCCCCTTAAGGTCGGTGGTTCCACCCACCGTTTTTACCTACGCCTCCCAATTGTAGTCTTCATAAGCGTCATACCCATAGTCGTCCTCCTCCGGATCGAAGTCTGCGACGGTGAGAGACAAGCGAGGGACAAGTCGGGGCGAGGCGATAGGACGCCTTGGGGTAGGCATGGGTATGGACGCACCCATGGTTGAGATGGACGAGCCCACAGTTGACGTAGACGCCGCCGGTGGGCGGCGCGAAATAAAATTCGCCACTAGGCGACGGATGGTTGGGGGTTGACGCGGTCGACTGCGGTCTTCTCGGGGGTCCGGCATCCGTGGCGCGGGCGGAATGGGCATCCTCCACGACTCGTAGAGGGATGCGACATCGTACTCCGCAAACTGCTCCCGCGCCCAGTAGATAGGGACATTGTTTTCCCTTGCAACGAAATTGATGTGGGGCCATGTGCGCGGATATCCATCGTGCGACTGGACCCCGGGTGTGAGTGCCCGCTGCAGGTTGGCATTTAACTGTGGGTCTTGTTGCGCGCCTTGCGTGCCTCTCCCTCGCCCTCTTCTCCTTGCCCTCCGATTTCCACCCCGAGGTTCTTTGGGACTCGATGCCCCGCGTGGAGGTCGGGCATAAGGGGGTGGCGCGGATTCCCGATGGGGCGCCACTTCTTCGCACTCCTGCTGTACTAAGGTCGGGGGCTGGGCCGGCAGTTCTTCGGATCGTGTCAAGAATCGCTGACGCTCGACTCTTGATAGAGTTCGCCATAGCGTCCTATCTCTGGTGGAGTGACCCTTGCGTGATATAGCTCACGCAGCCGCTTCTCTACCCCGCTTGTGTTCGTTGGGGAGGGACCTTGCTTCAAGTCCTAAGCCCTGCCCCCATGCACCGGCGCAGCAACTAGACCATAGACATCGTCTCAACTGGCATAGTCTAGCCGCGACGCTTCGTCCTAGTCCTTGTTAGCTCAAGGTCTGAAGGACCTTGATTGCTTAGAGTTCAACAACGGGGTTCTGCACCCGCATTGGGCGCGTCATTAGCAGTCAGGATGTGGACTGCGTACCTCTCCTCTGGAGTGCTGCTTGATATAGCTCAAGCACTAAGCTTCGGCATTCCTTGGATGTCATCCAAGGGGAATGTGTGTGGGTTAGAAGCTGAGAGGGGTCACTCCCTACTGAGGTAAGATGCTTCTGATAGTCAGCAAGACTACTATTGGATTAAGTCGAGCTTGACTCGACTTCACAGCTTCCTAGAAGCTTAAGTACATGTCCACTATCTAGAATATCAAATAGGCAAGACAATAGCGTGAGAACACCTTGTCATCCTAACAGTAGGTATCCTAGCATTCAAACAATAGTGTGGGAAGGACTCATCCTTCCCTATCATTCCTGGTCTAGCCTTTGAACAATAACGTGTGAATATTGTTCTTCTTGGCCAATGGCCTTTTCACCTCCAGGCGCTGATGCCGAGGTCACAGGTGCATTGTGGGCTACCTGAGGCCCACCTTCCTGTTCAGTTCAAGAGCTAGGCGAGCCTAGACTTGACAGAGCTTTAGATCCAAGAGCGAAGCAAGCCTAGACTTGACAGAGCTCTTCTTATGGTAGGGGTAGTCGCACCCCCTCTAGGTGGTCCCTCCCTGAAGCCCCCGAGGAGTCCATGGATGGGGCCCCCTCTCGTCTCGTTCGGCGGGGCTCTTCTACAGTAGGGGTGGTCACACCCCTCCTAGGTGGTCCCTCCTTGAGGTCTCAAGGAGTCCGTGGACGGATCTCCTCTCGTTTGTTTCTTGGCTCAGAATCGTCTGAGGAGGTCTCTCCTCTCAGAGTCCCGCGGACTCATCGTCAGGACTCTCAGTCCTTCCCTTTCTTGGTCTACTGGTCCTCCTTGCCTTCTTGTCACTATGGGAGTCTCTTTGCCGTCATGAGGTCTTCCAAAGGGGGGGGTCCTAGTGCCTGTAGCCAGTGGCACATCTTGTAGATTGAGGTGGTCCATAACATCATCTCCCCTTTAAGGTCGAGCTTTCCACAGCTCCTCGTCACCTCGATCTTGGTTTTGGGTCTTCATTAGAGGTCTGGACCCAGCCCGTCTTCCCAGGCAGCTTGGTACTGGAAGCTTGCCCCGTTCCAGAGCAGGACCGCTCCCCTCCCTTCTCGGATGGTTCTTTGTACATTGATGGGTCTTCAACTGGTGACCCATCCCTCTTCCTGATCGCAACCGTCTATGGTCATATGGTGGACCATTCCTTCTATCATCCTGCCTTCGTAGGTTGGCAGTGGTTGTCACTCGTACAGGGGCTGCGGCTTGATATAGTTCAATGCTTAAACTTCTTCATGGCCTCCCTTGTACTGAGTTGGCCAGTCGTGGCCCTGTCTCGGGCCGCCAATCGACATAGCTCAACCCTTTGAGCTTCTGTGACTGCCTTGTTGTCGCGCGGCGGTCGGTCGTTCTCCACTGAGGTTTCGTTGGTTGATCTAGCTCAACCATTAAGCTTCCATGATCGCTCTCGTGGTCCGGCAGCGGTCGGTCTTCCCTTTCAGGGATCTTGGCTTGATTTAGCCCATCACCTAAGCTTCTGTGGTCCCTCCCGTAGCTGATATTGGCCAACTGCGTTTCGTTCTGGACTGTCAATTGATATAGCCCAACGCCTGAGCTTCTTGCGGCCTTCCCTGTGGCTGGGTCTAGATTTCATGGCCGCTTTGCTGTATCGCTGTGGTCGATTGTCTCCTATTGAGGCTGGCTGGTTGATTTAGCTCAACCATTAAGCTTCTTGAAACTGCCCTTGCGGTTAGGCAGCGGTCTATCCTCCCCTCCAGGGACCGTGGCTTGATATAGCTCAATGCCTAAGCTTCCCGCGGCCTTTCTTGTGACTGGTCTCAGCCGATCGCGTCCCTTGTGTTATGGACTTACCTCGATCTACAGGACAAGTCTCATCTCCTGGCCTCAAGATTCATCCCTTCTCTCCGTCTGCCCCAATCCCCATTCCGAAACACGCCTGCATGCACTGGGCCTTCTGCAAGAAGTCTGGATGCAGATGGCATGCCTAGACCCTCTATTGTTCTGACAAGGTGACGCCTTACTTCGACGTTCTGTGGGACTTATTGTGGCCTGATACTACTATGCTTACCGATCCACTGACTGGATGCTTACTGATTGGATGACTGATTGTTCCCATGTTATTGTTCCAAAGTCCAAAAACGCACTCTATGATATCATAGCTTACTGATGGCTTACTGATACTTAGCAGAGGCTGACAGGCTTGAGAAGACTGCTTATTGATCATACTCGCTACTTACAAATCCTCAAAGTAGGAGACTAGTATTTAAACCCTTTAGCGGTTGTAGAGTCAAGCCAAGCTCGACTTAATCAAACATTGGTCTTGCTGACTATCATCTCACCTATTGGAGTGACCCCTCTCATCGTCTAACCAACTCTCGCTCCCCTTGGATAATCTCCAAGGACCGACGAAGCTTAGTGATTGAGCTATATCAATCAGCACTCCAGAACAGGTGAGACGCTACTGCGAACTCTATCAAGAGTCGAGCGTCAGCGATTTTTGACATAAGTCGAGCTTTAAATAGCCAGTCAAGACGAAGGCTCTGAGAGAAAAACTCCAGGGGAAACAGAAGGAGGAGCTACGAGAATCAATAATCGTAAGCTTCCCAGAGGACCCCGAAGAAGCAGCAGACTTCCAGAACAGAAGATCGGACAATTTACCTCTAGCACTGAGAGGAATTGCCCTTTGGTCGATAAGACAGGACTTCGCCCAGTCATCCTACACCATCCTGGGAATAGGAGGAACCTGGGTGCCAGTGGAATATATCAATAACCAGTGGTATTACACATACTGGAGTCCGGACGAAAGAACATTTTGGACGACCAAGAAGGATCTTATCAAGAGCCCGAATAAACACGGATTGGGAACATCAGCCGAACCCTACCGAACGGAAGAAGCCAGGAAACAGGACACTTCTTCAGACGAAGACACGAAAACTGACGAACAGTCAGAGTCTTCAAGAGAGAAAACTCCAATACTACAAAGACACGGAGTAGATCGAAGCGAATACAGCCTTTACGTCGAAACACAGCTGTTGCCAGAAGTAGAAACTATCACTAGGCAACTGAAGAAAGTTGAGATCAGCCCACAACAAAGGTTGAACGAAGCCATCGATCAGCTCATGATGGCCACGATGACTTCCACCGAAGAAAGAACCGCAGACGTCACTTTCCAGAGCCTACAAGAAGGACCTTCAATCCAAACCACCTTTACCCCTATCCCAGTGCCAGATCCAGCGCATGGGGGAAGAGGCGATGGAGGAGGAGGAGGAAATCCTCCAGGAGGAGGAGGAGGTCCCCCAGGAGGAGGAGGTGGCCCCCCAGCCCTTCAACCTATGGCTGCTGCGATGCAACAAGCAGCCCAAGGAGGGGGAGGACTGGATGGACACCCACCAGACATCTTCGATGGGAACAGAAAGAACGCAGAGTCATTCATGTATGACTTCACAGTTTGGGCCTGGATCAATTCGCACAAAAGAGTAATGGCTCGACCCCTGAGCCGAGTAGCCTTGGCCATCACTTATATCAGAGGGGAGAGGGTCCGAGAATGGACCAAGGCCCAAATCCGTGCCGCCAACAACAGAGTAACAGACGGGATGAATGCGGACAATGAACAACACTGGATAAGGTTTAAAAATGACTTTATCAGCACCTGGAAAGACGACAGCCTACTTGAAGATGCTCAGTTCAAATTGTCGGCATTGAGCATGAAGAAGGACATGCCTTTACATGAATACATCTCCACCTTCAATGCGCTCATTACTGAACTAGGGTGGGACAGGAACCACCAAGGGACAGTTCGGGCATTCAGAATGGGGTTGAAATCCTGGCTCGCCACTGCAATTCTGAGGAAGGACAATTGTCCAGCAGACGACGACCTCGAAGGGTGGCAAGAGGCCGCTAGGAAGGAAGTTGTCAAGGCTAAAAGAATCAAGCAGGAAGCTGGCAGTTTCGGGAGGGGAGGACTCACTGTTCGGGAGAACATGTTTCAACAGTTCTTCAAAGACCACCCCGTCCTGAAGAAAGCTCCTAGAGACCCAGACGCCATGGATGTAGATGTCATTGATACCAAACCCAAAAGCCGGCCCCCAGGGAGGTTTCCACAACTCGCCCCTGAAGAGCGGAAGAAACTCATGAACGAAGGACGATGCTTCCGATGCAAGAAGCAAGGGCATATGTCTAGGAATTGCCCAGACAAAAAGATGACACCCGGAAAGAAACCCACAGCCAAGGTTATGGAGGCAGAAGAAGAGGAGTCCAACGTAGACGACGACAAGGACGAAGTAATGTCCCAAGCATCCACAAAAGTCGGATCAATCAAAGGGAAGGGAGGGTTAATGGCGCACATTAATGCCTTGACCATCGAAGAGAAAGAAGAACTGTTCGACAAACTGATTAGCGAGGGTTTTTGAGAAGTTCCAAGCCGACGGCCTGGCTTAGGAATACTAGCATGAGCAGAGAAGAACAAGAAATGTACATTAAACGACTCACTTCTATGAATGTACCCTTTTCCTTTCAAACTGCTCATGCGAAGGCCGAAGAAACAGCTCTGCTGGACAGCAGAGCCACAGAAAACTTCATCAACAAAACTACCTGGAAAAGGATGAAGGTCGGAAGAAGACCTCTGGTCAAACCAATCAAAGTCTACAATGTCGATGGGACAGAGAACAAACAAGGAGAGATGACCCATTACTGCCGCCTAAGAGTCTCCTACAATGACCAAGAAGACCTCCAAGAGTTCTACATCACGAACTTAGGAAAGGATCGCCTGATATTGGGATACCCATTCCTCCGGACCTTCAACCCAAAGGTAGACTGGAGGAGAGGAAAGCTGCTTGAAGGCACGGTCAAGATTCAAAGCAGCATGTACAAACACCTAGACCGCATGATCACTAGGTGGCAGATCAAAGCCATCAAAAGTCTGGGTAAGCCCAAGGAGGGCGAAGCCATCTACGTCAGGAGGCAAACCATATTGCAGGGGATGGCCGAACAATACCGTCAGAAGGGCATCACACAAATACATGAAGTGCCAGAAGAATACCGAAAGTACAAGGAAGTCTTTTCTGAAAAGGCAGCCAGGAGATTCCCCCCCAACCGAAACCCAAACGCCGTAGTGGAACTGCTGCCAGGAGCTCCAGAGCAGTTAGACTGCAAAGTCTATCCCTTGACTAAACCGGAAACGGAAACGCTGAAGAAGTTCCTCGCAGAAGAACTAGAAAAAGGGTTCATTGAAGAATCGGCCTCGCCCTACACCTCCCCCGTATTCTTCATAAACAAGAAGAACAGCGCCGATAAGCGACTCATCATTGATTATCGAAAACTCAATCAGTGGACGAAAAGGGATAATGGCCCCTTACCTCGCATTGATCGCCTACTGCAACAAATGGAAGGGAAGGAAATCTTCTCCAAGTTCGACATCAGATGGGGATACAACAACATCCCTATCGAAGAAGGGGATCGGCAGAAGGCGGCCTTCAAAACACCATTGGGAACGTATCAGCCTAAAGTGCTGTACTTCGGAATGAAAAACGCCCCAGCCCTGTGGACGCGACTGATGTGGCGCGATTTCCGGCCGTGGAGAGACAAGTGGTTCGATCATATGGACACTTCAGCGGGCAGTTACATGGACGACTTCTTCATTGCCAGCAAGAATACGCCCAAGGGGAGGGAAGGACATAAGCAATGCACGCACGAATTGCTCGAACTGATGGCCAAACACCGCTATCATCTGCGACCGGCAAAGTGTCAATGGGAACAAACCCAAATGGAATTCCTGGGAATTCTGGTCGAAGCTGGGAAGATGAGAGTGGATCCAGCCAAACGAGACGGAATCAGTAAATGGCCCCGAACGCTCCAGAGCAAGCTAGATGTCCAGCGAACCATGGGAGTTTTACAATACCAACGAAGGTTCATACCGAACTTTGCGCACATAGCCAGGCCCATCTTCGCCACCATCAAAAAGGGGCAGAAGTTCGAATGGACCAAAGAAGCGGAAATCGCCTTGGACAGTCTTATCAAAAAGATCGAAGCCGATCCTCAACTGAGTCACCCAAACCCTGATAAGCCCTTCGAGGTGGAGATCGATGCCTCAGACTATGCCACAGGGGCAGTACTCATTCAAAGGGACGGAACAGGGAAGCGGATGGAAGTGGGATACCATTCCGAAGCCCTTAACCAAGCAGAAAGGAATTACGACGTCTACGATTGAGAATTCCTGGCCCTCATTAGGGCATTCAAATTCTGGAGATACCTTCTAGAAGGCTCGCCATACCGAGTCAAGGTTTACACTGATCACGCCAACCTAACCAAACATAGGGAGGTGCAAAAACTATCCGGCAAGGTGGCTAGATATATAACCTTTTTAGCAAGGTTTGATTTCGATATCTGCCACCTGCCTGGGAAGAAGAATGCCGTGGCAGACGCCTTGTCACGAAGATCAGACCACATGCCGTCAGAAGGGGAGGAAGTTAAGGCAATACCGCTCCCGGATCATTTGTTCATTAAACTCATCAGGCCAATGGCAGTTGAGGAAGAGATCTGGAAGCAACAGAAACGAGAAGAGAACACGGCAATCCTTGAAGGGTGGAAAACGAAGTACGGTGTCCAAAAGAGAAAGGGATACTACTGGCACCAGCAGGCCATAGTAGTACCCAGACCGGAACAAATCCAGAAAAGCTTGCTGGAGATTTACCACGATGGGCCTACAGCTGGACATCCTGGACGAGCTAAAACACAGCAAGATCTTCGACGATACTACTGGTGGCCAGGAATGGGCAAATTCATCGAAGAATACATAAAAGGATGTGCCACTTGCCAGTCAAACAAGGTTATACACCACAGGAACACCCCTGGATTATACCCTATCGATCCAGAACACGAGGCGCACCCCTTCCAGACGATAGCTATGGATTTTATCGTCAAACTCCCCACTTCGAATGGGTACGACGCAATCTTAACCATCACCGATCACGACTGCACGAAGGGTGTTATCCTAATACCCTGTCGAGAGACGATGAACGCAGAGGAGCTGGCAAGAGAGTACAAAAATCGAGTATTCCCTTTCGTAGGACTACCCAGCAAAATCATCTCAGACCGAGATACAAGATTCACTAGTAACTTCGCCAAGGAAGTTTGTTCTCAACTGGAGATAGAGCAGAACATCAGTAGCGCCTATCATCCCCAAACAGACGGACAATCAGAGAGAACAAATCAGAATGTCGAAGACATCTTACGGATCTTCTGCAATTATCAACAAACAAACTGGGCAGACTACCTCCCAGTCGTGCAATACATGCTGAATGCACGAGTATCGGCTACAACCGGAAGGACCCCTTACGACCTATGGATGGGATACGTACCAAGGGCGCATCAGCCAGAGCACCCAAGCGAAATGCCCCGAATAGAATGGTACAACACGAGGATAAAAGAAGCGAGACGAGAGGCGCAAGAAGCAATGAAGAGGGCGCAATCACTGTGGAAGAAGGACACAAAGTTCAAAGAATATCAGAAGGACGAGAAGGTGTGGCTCGAGGCGAAAAACATCCATACAACACATCTGACTACCAAACTGAGGCCCAAACGATACGGCCCTTTCGAAGTCACAGAAGTCATAAGCCCGGTGGCTTATTGATTGAACCTTCCAGAACAGTGGAAGATTCATAACGTGTTTCATGCAAGTTTGCTAACGCCATACAAGGAGACGGAGGAACATGGGCCTAACTATGAAAGACAATTACCAGACCTAGTCGAAGGACAAGAAGAATGGGAAGTCGAAAAGGTGTTAGACTCTCGAAGGTATGGAAGAACGAAGAAACTGCAGTATCTCTTGAAGTGGAAAGGATATCCCGAAGCAGAAAATACCTGGCAAGACAAAAAGGACATTTTCGCGCAACAGTTGATTGAAAAATATCACAAGGAGCATCCCACGGCTATAAGAGCTGCAAAGGTACAAAAAGGAGGGTCAATGGACGACGAAGAGACCCATCATTCCATCACAGTCCTCACCCAAGCCTTCTCCCAACTCACTCTAACCCACATGTCTACGGCCCCCTCACCCACTCCCTCGCACATCTCGGTAGTATCCACTCGTCCCTCCACACCCGAGATCCTTCGAGTTCCCCCTTGAAGGGAAGATGCAACCACAAGCAGGGAAGGAAGCATCCCTAGCGTCGAAGAGCTCCTCGTACCGCCAGGACTTGGAGTCATACAAGCACGCAAAGGATTATCGGTGCATTGGGAAGGTAGCAGTGCCGGAGGTGAAGCTTCGGGGTTCCAAGAACCTGTCCGGCCTGCCTCCGAAGCCCCTGATGAAGGGGCAAGAGGAGCTGGCGCAACCCTCACAGAGGGGCAGACCGGTCTCCCACCTCCGATGCCTGCCAGTACCAGCCGATCCCTGGAGGAAGAGATCACCCCTACCCCCGCTTCGCCACACACCACTACCAGCCCACAGGCCATGCCTAGATGGGTGGGACACGAAGGAAACCAAGAAGAGGACGACCACCCAGGGGAAGGGTGGGTCAGGTGGAACCCAAGTCGCAGTTTCACCAAGACAGAAGTCTTGCAGGAGGACACGTATAAATGGAAGGGAGCTAAGTACCAAAAATTCCTCATCCAGAACGGGGATCCTAAGGTGTTCAGCACCATGGGAAAGGGGAAACCAGAGTACGGAGAAAGCCTCCACCCTGCTCCTAGCCGGAGGATCTTCCCTTGGGAATGCAGGGAAGAAGACCTCGACAAGTTACTGCCGGAGCATTATTTCTGGGACCGATCATTGATCAGAGGAGCGGAACTGGTCAATGATAATGGAATTTTCGCCGAGATGTACCGCCTTCAATCCTTGGCAATCGAGAAGAAGTACCTCGACCTAGAACAAGAACGGCTTAGCAAGGAGGCGCAAGCACTCACCAACAAATGGGTCGAACTCGACCGAAAAAGGCGAAATGTTGAGTCGGAGATTCGAGAAGCAAGGAAGTACCTCACCGAAGCCCAAGCTCTGGAGAGGATTAGGGAAGCCTATGACGACAGAGATCCAAAGGCGCTAGTCTCCCCAGGAGAAGGAGGGGACTGGCTGATGAGTATGGGGATGGGACAAAGGTACCACCTGCCCCACACGCCCAAAGTCTTGGACAACTGCCATTATCATGGCTTAGGAGCGGGCCACACAGAAGATCAATGCCACGACCCTCACAACAGATGTCGGCCGGGAGGACTCTGCGCAATCCTGCCCCGACATATTGGCCAAGTACCTCAGTGCCTGTACGCATCCCTCCAAAGCAAGAGGGAGGAAATGGAGAAGCAGGAAAGTCGGGATCGTATCCAAAAAACCTTGCAGCCCTTTCCTGCCACTCCCACCGATCCATCTTCCACTGGATCGGTGGAAACCGTCCAAGGAGTCCGTAGCCAGCTTCTTGGAGAGGGAAGTCAAAATGCCCCCAGCTCTCACTCGCCTACTCGATCCAAGGGACCGAAAAAGGGGAGAGGGCAGTCAACCCCGCGTCGCATGGTGGCATCCTCTGCTACACGCAAGGGGAAGGGACGAGGGACTCCAACTCTTACCCCCAATGAGGACTCCCGACTCGGCCCTCACATCCTATCTCAAGATAAATACCCTATGACCGATGAATACCTGACCATGTGTCAGGAGGTCTGGAATTGCACCCGGAAGCACGTGCAGGACGCCTACCCCCTCACGCAAATGGGAGTGGTCGTCGAACTCTTTCGCTCGAAACAGCGGGAGAAAGAAAGAAAGGAGAGGGAAGACAGGGAGGAGGCCGAAAGGCAGAAGGACTACCACCTCGAAGGAGGAGAAGACCCAGACGACTACATTGACTGGGAGGCCCAAGATCGAGGTGACTGAGAGCTGTGGAAAGCTCGACCTTAAAGGGGAGATGATGTTATGGACTTACCTCGATCTACAGGACAAGTCTCATCTCCTGGCCTCAAGATTCATCCCTTCTCTCCGTCTGCCCCAATCCCCATTCCGAAACACGCCTGCATGCACTGGGCCTTCTGCAAGAAGTCTGGATGCAGATGGCATGCCTAGACCCTCTATTGTTCTGACAAGGTGACGCCTTACTTCGACGTTCTGTGGGACTTATTGTGGCCTGATACTACTATGCTTACCGATCCACTGACTGGATGCTTACTGATTGGATGACTGATTGTTCCCATGTTATTGTTCCAAAGTCCAAAAACGCACTCTATGATATCATAGCTTACTGATGGCTTACTGATACTTAGCAGAGGCTGACAGGCTTGAGAAGACTGCTTATTGATCATACTCGCTACTTACAAATCCTCAAAGTAGGAGACTAGTATTTAAACCCTTTAGCGGTTGTAGAGTCAAGCCAAGCTCGACTTAATCAAACATTGGTCTTGCTGACTATCATCTCACCTATTGGAGTGACCCCTCTCATCGTCTAACCAACTCTCGCTCCCCTTGGATAATCTCCAAGGACCTACGAAGCTTAGTGATTGAGCTATATCAATCAGCACTCCAGAACAGGTGAGACGCTACTGCGAACTCTATCAAGAGTTGAGCGTCAGCGATTCTTGACACCTTGCTTGGGATCGTTGATCGATAAGGCTCGATCATTAAGCCTCGCATGGTCTTCCTTGTCGTTGGACCGTGTACGAAGACTCTCTTTCGAGGGTCCTTGACTGGTGTAGCCCAGTCATTAGGCTTCTTGCAACCCTTCCCGTAGCTGGGTCAGGATTCGTCTTCTTTCCCCTGCTTCGCTGACCATTATAGCTCGATCAGCCGGGTTCCTTCGGTCGTTGCTAGGAGTTGTCGATTAGCATAGCTCGATCGCTAAACTCCCGCAACCGCCGTCGAGGTTCGTCTGACTACGACCGCTCGTCCCTTCTGACGGTCGTTGTTTCTCCCTCGAGGATCGCCAATTGATATAGCTCAATTGCTAAGCTTCTTTCGGCTGCCCACTTGCTAGTTCGCAGCGCGTTTCCCTTCGTCGATGCTTACTGGTTGATCCTACTCAACCATTAAGCCCTTCCCGACCGCTGATTCCCTTGAGCCGCGGTCTATCGCTCTCCGCCAGAGTCGTCAACTGGTACAGCCAAATTGTTTCGCCTCGAATGGTTATCAATGTTGTTGGACCCCTGGTTTGCTTCTTCCTTCTCCTAAGCTGTAGGTTGATGTAACCCAACTTTTAAGCTTTTCGTGGCCGTCTCTTCTTCGTGGCCATTCTCGTCGCTTGGCAGCGGTTGGTCGTCTTTCATCAAGGCTTCCGGTTGATGCCGCTCATCCATCAAGCCTCTGCGCAGTTGCTAGTGTAGTCAGACTGCTCATTCTTGCCTAGAGTCGCCCTCGATCATTGAGTCTTTGTCGCAGTCCTTGGTGTGATTGACCGCGGCTGTTCATCCTCCGTCTCGGACGTTTGATTGATGTAGTCCAATCGTTAAACTTCATACGATTGCCCATGTTGCGATCGATCATCCCGCGCTAGGGACCGTTGATTGGCCTGGCTTAATTACAAGCCTCCCTACGGCCATCCCTGTCTCTGGATCGCGAACTGTCATCCCCTTCCAGGGATTTTTTCTGATTGATATGGTCAATCATAGACTTCTTCTGTGGTTATTGTCTTTGGTCGCAGTCGCTCCTTTTCAAGGGATTCTTAATTGATATAGCTCAATTATAAGCTTCTTCTACAGCCATCCTATCTTGGATCGTGCTTGGTCGTCCCTTGTAGAGATTCCTTTGATTGATATAGTTCAATCATGAACCTCCCGTGGCTATCTTTTGTCGCCAAGCTGTGGTCGATTGTCCTTCTTCAGGGACCCTAGGTTGATGTGGTTCGACCATCAGGCTTCCGTGCACGTCCGCGTCGTTGGGCTGCTCCTCCATCCCCTACGCTCAGGACCTTTTGATCGGTGTGGTCCAACTTGTTAGACTTCTTGTGGCTGTCAGTGATATGGTTTGGCCGCAGTTGTCCATTCGTCATCCTAGGTTTCTGATTGATGTAGTTCAATCACTAAACTTCTTCGCGGCCGCCTACGTCGCCCAGTAGCGGCCTCTCATCCTCTCGTCTGCGGTCCTCCTTGTCTCCTGGGTCGCAATCGGTCACTCCTCTTCCAGTGACCCCTGATTGATATAGTTCAATCATAAACTTCTTCTGCGGTCACTTGTCGCTTGGCCGCAATAGATCATTCCTTGTCAGGGACTCCGATCGATGTAGTTCGATCATCGACTTCTCCACAGCTGTCTGCGTAGTTAAGCTGCAGTTTCTTCGCCCTTCATCACTTGTAATGATTCTTCTCTCCTCTGTTTGCTCGAGTGATCTTCTTCTGCTGGTTAAGTAGATTCTTGGTCTCTGGCGACGTCTCGGTATGTGATCCTGAGGTCCTCTGGGTATCACAGTTCCCTTCTAGGTTGCAGCCATCTGGCAACATTCTTTGTCTGCTGCTCTGCCGTCGTTCCTTCCTATGGGGATATGCCTCTGCCTTGATCCTTCCACCTTGACCAGTTCTAAGTGTCGCCCGTCTTCGATTTCTGACTTTTCCTGCGGCTGAGCTCGCCACAGCTCTCAGTTGGGCTCCAACTTCTGCTTGATCACTTCTGCGCGTCCGTCCACGTGACTAGGCCGCGTTGGTCGTCCCCGTTGGGACCGTTGATTGGTATAGCCCAATCACTAGGCTTTCCCGCGGCTACTGGTGTAGTCAGCCGCGCTGTTCGTCTTTCTTGAAGACGATGCTGTCCATCTTCAACTAGGACTGTTTGATTGGTACAACCCAATCACTGGGCTTCTCGTGGCTGTCTGAACCGTGCCGGTCATCTCTTCTCGAACACCTTTGGTTTGGCGCTCGTTCCCAGTTGGCAAGGAATTGCGTGACTGCGAGACTTCTGTTCCCTCTCCGTTCATCCACAATGGAGGCCCTCTTCCACTTCTTAATTTCTTCGATTTTGTACGTGTTCTGGCATCAGAGTCTTTCTTTGGCCCATTGTCAATGTTTTTCTCTCCTGTTTCTTTGGGAGATCCCCCTGTCTTCCCTTCTGGATTTCTCCCAGGTACATTTCTAGGCCAACTCGATTTGTCCTGTGTTTGCGCGATACCGAAGTCTTTCTTCTAGACGGCTTGACTGCCATCGATTCCTCGCCTCCTTCTATAGGCCTTGCTTCAGGCCTCCTCGTTGTCAGGATTCTCCGACATTTCTTGTGGTCGCATGCAACCTCTCCGCGACCCTTTTCTTTCTTGGTCGTTCTCGCGTTCCTGAGGCCCCGTCCCAATCGCGTCGCTTCATGTTCGCAGCACTAGAGTTCTGCTCTTCAAGACTCCTGGCGACTGTCGATTATTTGGGTCCTCCTCAGAAGGGGTCTTCACATTCGACCACTTCTACTAGCTTGTCAGCGCCTGGTCCTCCCTGACCAAGTTGCTAATTCCTAGTCCTCGGGGTTTGTTTCTGGTCACCCCATTTCGCTCCGGGCTCAGGTAGCCTCGGAGTTCCTCCTGCGGAAGACCTCTCCTTGGTCGTTAGGATCTCTAGCACCTTTCTTGACCATTCATCGTTCTCTCCATGGCCTTTTGGTGCTTGTCAACCGCCGAGTCTTCTTCTGAAGGGGTCTAATGCCTTGACCTCCATAATTCGCTAGGGTCCGTCGACATCCCTCTTTCTGGCCATACATTGGCTCCTTCGTGGTCGTTCTGTGGCGGTCTGCCACTTCTTCTATCTTCCAATGACATTGGGGTTCTACTTCTTTTGACCCGGACGTCGCTCCCTAGTTCCTGGGGTTTCAAGGCCTGTTACCCCATTCTGCTCCATGGCGTCGGAGTCCCTCCTTTGTAAGACTTCTGGCCATGTCCAGTCGCCTAGCCTTTTCTTGAAGAGGCTCTGGTGTTCTTGACCTCTTTAGTCCACTAGGGCTCTGTCAGCGTCCTTCATGGTCCTTTTGTGGCGGTTTGCCACTTCCTTTTGACTCCTAATGGCATTGGAGCTTCATTCTTGACCCAGACGCTGATTCCTAGTTCTTGGGGTTTCAATTCCTGTCACCCCCATCTTGCTCCGTGTTGCGTAACAGTGGAGTTCCCTTTTTAGAGACCTCTAACGATTGCCAATCACTTGGTCTCGCTCTGAAGAGGTTCTCTCTGGTTTCTCGACCTGCTATGGTTTCGTTTCGCATCTTCCCTGGCCGTCCATCTTCTGATCCGTTACTTTTAGTTCCCATGGTGCTTTTTGGGTTCGGTTCGGTCGGCCAGGATGTCGATCCCTAGGTTTCGGGGTTCTGCCTCATTCTGCTCTGCATGTGGATCTTGTCGGGGTCCTTCCTCTGGATGAGCTCTGACAGCTGCCAGTTGTCCGGTTTTGTTCTAGTTTGACCTCCTCGATCCTTTTCACCAACATCCTCCTTGGGTCGTTTGTTGTTCCTTTATGGCCTTCTTGTCCAAGGACCATCACCCTTCGCAGCTCATGGTGTTGCTGGAGCTTTGCTTGTTGGCCAAGATGTTGTTCTTTCGGAGCATCGATTCCGGCTGCCCCGTCTTACTCCATACATTGGAGTTCTTCTGTAAGGAGATTCTTGGCTGTTGTTAGTCATTGGGGGTCCTCCTTTTGAGGAGGTTCCTGTCTGTTCCCCTCGGTCGTCTCCTTCTGGCCATTCATTGTTTCTCTGTGGACTCTTCTGTCACAACCCACAGCTCTCTAGCTCCTGATAGTGTCGGAGCTTGGTGTCGTTGGCCTAGATGCTTGTTTCTTAACTCTCGGGGTTCCGCGTCTATAGCCCCGTTTTGCTCCTTATAGTTTTGGAGCTTCGTTCCTGTGAGACCCCATGGTTATACTGATCGCTCAGGGTCTCTCTCCGAAAAGGCCTTTATCCGGTCCTTCGGTTCTTCAGGATTCCACCAACACCCTTTCTTGGCCTATCGTTGTCCTTCGTAGATCCTTCTGTGGTGATCTACCTTCTTCATCAGTTCCTATTGGAATCAAGTTTCATTGGCCCTTGGTGTCAGTCCTTGGTCTTTCGGAGCTTCGTATCTCATTGCTCCGTCCAGCTCCGCGTGGCTTGGAGCTGCCTTCTTGTAAGACCCTTTATGGCTATATCGATCGTTTGGGGTCTTCCTCAGAAAAGGTCCTTGCCTAGTCTGTTTGGTTCTTCAGAGTTCTGCTAACACCCTCTCTTGGCCTATTGGTTGTTCTTTGTAGATCCTTCTGTTATGATCTACCGTCTTCATCAACCCTTGTATATTTGAGTTTCGTTGGCCTTCGGTGTTAGTCCTCAACTCTCGGAGCTTCATATCCATCGCCCCGTCTTGCTCCCCATAACTTGGAGCTTCTTTTTTGTGGGACCCCTTTTTGGCCATGCCAACTGTTCTTGGGTCTCCTTCTAAAAGCCCTTGTCTGGCTTTTCAGTCTCTTCCACTAACACTCCCTTTTTTGGCCGCTCGATTGTTTCTCTGATGTACTGTTTCTGCCAACCCTGTGCATATTCGAGTCGGGTTTCGTCGGCCCTCGGTGTTAGTCTTGGAATTTCGGAGCTTTGCATTCGTTGCCCCGTCCAGCTCCTCTTGTATAATTTGGAGCTATTCTTTATTGGAGACTTCCGGCGATATGCCGAGATTCGTGCCTCCTTCCTGAGAGGTTCTTCTGTGCTGGCCTCTCTAGTCTGCCAAGGTTCCGCTAGCGCTCTTCAACCTCTACGCCTGGTACGGCTCTTCATTGGTCTTCGTGTGCTGCCACCCTAGAGTCCTTCTTATATGTTGAACCATCTTCCCTCTTCTGGATCTTCGAGGGGTTTTTGGGTGGGGTTCTGTGCACCAACCAAAACGCTAGTCCCTGGTTCTTGGGTGAGCTCTGCCCTCCCATTCTGGCTATCTGCAAATCCTTCCTTGAAATAGGGGGTTATCAAGTCGTGATATCCTTCTCCTACTTCCTTGAGTTCCTTCGCAGAGGTTCTGTCTTGACTGGCTAGTTAAAGCTCGACTTATGTCAAGAATCGCTGACGCTCGACTCTTGATAGAGTTCGCCATAGCGTCCTATCTCTGGTGGAGTGACCCTTGCGTGATATAGCTCACGCAGCTGCTTCTCTACCCCGCTTGTGTTCGTTGGGGAGGGACCTTGCTTCAAGTCCTAAGCCCTGCCCCCATGCACCGGCGCAGCAACTAGACCATAGACATCGTCTCAACTGGCATAGTCTAGCCGCGACGCTTCGTCCTAGTCCTTGTTAGCTCAAGGTCTGAAGGACCTTGATTGCTTAGAGTTCAACAACGGGGTTCTGCACCCGCATTGGGCGCGTCATTAGCAGTCAGGATGTGGACTGCGTACCTCTCCTCTGGAGTGCTGCTTGATATAGCTCAAGCACTAAGCTTCGGCATTCCTTGGATGTCATCCAAGGGGAATGTGCGTGGGTTAGAAGCTGAGAGGGGTCACTCCCTACTGAGGTAAGATGCTTCTGATAGTCAGCAAGACTACTATTGGATTAAGTCGAGCTTGACTCGACTTCACAGCTTCCTAGAAGCTTAAGTACATGTCCACTATCTAGAATATCAAATAGGCAAGACAATAGCGTGAGAACACCTTGTCATCCTAACAGTAGGTATCCTAGCATTCAAACAATAGTGTGGGAAGGACTCATTCTTCCCTATCATTCCTGGTCTAGCCTTTGAACAATAACGTGTGAATATTGTTCTTCTTGGCCAATGGCCTTTTCACCTCCAGGCGCTGATGCCGAGGTCACAGGTGCATTGTGGGCTACCTGAGGCCCACCTTCCTGTTCAGTTCAAGAGCTAGGCGAGCCTAGACTTGACAGAGCTTTAGATCCAAGAGCGAAGCAAGCCTAGACTTGACAGAGCTCTTCTTATGGTAGGGGTAGTCGCACCCCCTCTAGGTGGTCCCTCCCTGAGGCCCCCGAGGAGTCCATAGATGGGGCCCCCTCTCGTCTCGTTCGGTGGGGCTCTTCTACAGTAGGGGTGGTCACACCCCTCCTAGGTGGTCCCTCCTTGAGGTCTCAAGGAGTCCGTGGACGATCTCCTCTCGTTTGTTTCTTGGCTCAGAATCGTCTGAGGAGGTCTCTCCTCTCAGAGTCCCGCGGACTCATCGTCAGGACTCTCAGTCCTTCCCTTTCTTGGTCTACTGGTCCTCCTTGCCTTCTTGTCACTATGGGAGTCTCTTCGCCGTCATGAGGTCTTCCAAAGGGGGGGGGTCCTAGTGCCTGTAGCCAGTGGCACATCTTGTAGATCGAGGTGGTCCATAACAGATCGGGAGAGCAGTGCTCGCAGCAGTTCGTCGTTAAACTGTACGCAGCGACTTCGGTGGGCGAGGTAGTTTCGATGGTGCTGATTGACTATGCACCCGGTGACGACACATGATGTGTGCGGGGCAGGGCAATCTTTGTCAAGATGGCCCTCCCAGTGGCAATAGGTGCACTGCCGGGCAATCCTCCCGCCTGGGAGGACGGCGCGCCCCCAACCTGACGTGGTCGAGGGCTCTTCTTCTTCAGGAGGCGCAGGTTGTTCTGGTGGTGGGACGACACGAGTGGGTTGGCTTCAGCCAGGACAGGTGTGGATGGTGACGGATCTTCGGACATAATCGACGTCCGGAAGGCTCGGATCCAAGACGGACCCTCAGCGGCGGACAGTTGAGGCTCTTGCCGAGCCGAATGAGTGAGTCGCTCATAGATTCGGGCACGTACTCTCGCCCTAGCCAGCCGCTCGCCTGCTAATTTCTTCTCCCGCTCCGCTCTGTCCTCCTTTTCCCGTATTAACCGGTACTTTTCTGTGAGCTCCTGCTCGAGCTTCTCCCAAGCTCGTTTCTCCTCCCGGATCTCCTTCTTCTGCCTGTCATATTTGTTATAGCGGTAGACATCTGCATGTACGCCCATATCTCCTAAGAGCTCCACGCCGCGCAAGCTAGCGCGCTGGAAATAGCTCTCGTCAAGGAAATCGTCGAGCTGAGTCTCATCTGGGTTGTGGGCATAAAGGTTGTGGTTGGCCGAGGCGTACAACCTCTGCTTGTACTCGGCCGCCCCGATACTGTCGCATCCGTAGATGTACGGCTCCTGGTTTTCTATAGCGAAACGGACGTACTTGGCATCCGCAAACGTCCCGTCCCGCTGCCGAATGCTGATGTTTGAAAACCCCGTGTTCGGCGTCCACGGGTATCCGGGGAAGTCATCCCCGTATGCTCTCCTGATAGCCCCCACCGTGGAGTCAGAGGAGTCAGCATCAATAACAATGACCTCAGAGGCGACAACTTTGGACGTAGCGATGTCCTCTGCCCTGGTCTCGATGACCAGTACCTCTGGCGTTCCTTCCTCCAACCTGCTCGAGGTCGCGCGGACCTCCTCTGAGCCGACATCGCTGGGGTAGTGGAGCTCCGATACCTCCGGGATGCTACCCGGGGATGTTACTCGGAGGCGTTCGGCTTCTTCAGCTTCTTTTTCTGTCCCGACGGCGGTGTCTTCTTCGGAAACACTCGGTAGTCCTTCACTACCGAAACCCTCCCCGACTCTTTCTTCGCCTTGACTTGGACTTCCGTGACGCGGCAGGATTCTAAGAGGCGGTGGAGACGCCTGTGGTACCTGCAGAAGAGAGTCGTCTTGCAGGACTGGCGACGTTGTTCCCGACATTGTTGGCACTCGGAAGGTTTGAAAGGTGGGGGCGGAAACATCGATGGAAGCGAGGACACTTGTGATGGAGGGATGCGAGGAAGAGGGCCCGGAGGTGTCAGAGCTGGCATTATCAGCCATGTCGCCCTCTCCTCTTATACGTATGACTTTTATCGCTTTGGGGTTCTCCTTATGGAATCGGTTGATTAAGTCTTTTGCAAATACTTGGTCAGCGTCCTCCCACGTATTGTCAGCATCTGAGTATCCCTTCCACTTGAGCAGGTACTGGAGTTTTTTGCGCCGTCCTTTGCGCCTTGCGTCCAGAACCTTCTCCACTTCCCATTCCTCTTCTCCGCCTACTAAATCTGGAGCGGGCTGTGGGAAATTAGCCCCGTGAGCGTCTGTTTCTTTGTAAGGCATCAGTAAGCTAGCATGAAATACGTCATGGATCTTCCACTGTAGGGGTAATTTCAAACGGTAAGTAATAGGGCTGAGAACTTCAATAATCGTAAAAGGACTGTATCGTAGTGGGCATAGTTTTGTGGTTGGATGCGTGGTTTTCAAATTCTTGGCTTCCAGCCACACTTTGTCATTCTTTTGGTAAGGACTGAACGCCCTGAGCCTTTCCTTCGCCCATAGTTCTTGCGCCCTTTTCATCGATTCTTGGGCCTGACGTTGTACTTCTTGTATCTTCTCTTTGTGCCATTCAACGCGTGGAATGTGACTGAGTCTGTCTGGTTGGTGGGCTCGAGGAATGTATCCCATCCATAACTCGAAGGGTGATTTCTTCGTGGTAGCTGAGACTCTTGCGTTGAGGATGTACTGCACAATTGGGAGGTGATTGGCCCAATTGTTCTGTTGGAAATTACGAAAGATCCTTAGTAATGTTTCAACATGCTGATTTGTCTTTTCTGATTGTCCATCAGTTTGAGGATGATACGCCGTGCTGATGTTTTGTTTGATTTGTAACTGGGCGCATACTTCCCTCACAAAATTGGACGTGAATTGCATATCTCTATCAGAGATAATCTTCTTCGGGATGCCGGCATAAGGGAACACTTTGCTCTTGTATTCTTGGGCTAATTGTTCTGCCGTCATTTCTTCCTTGCATGGGATGAGGATGACGCCTTTGGTACAATCATGATCCGTGATTGTACGGATCGAGTCATATCCGTCTGACTCAGGTAGCTTGACAATCAAGTCCATTGCCACCGTTTCAAATGGTTGGGTGTCATCTTCTGGACCAATGTGTTATGGACTTACCTTGATCTACAGGACAAGTCTCACCACCTGGCCACCGAGTTCATTCCCCCTCCATTCGGTCCACGCCCATTCCTATCCCCAAACACGCCTGTATGCACTGGGCCTTTTGCAAGAAGTCTGGATGCAAGTGGCATGACTAGACTCCTTATTGTTCTGATGTGTGGCACCTTTGCTCTGACGTTCTGTGGGACTTATTATGTCCTGATACTGATATGCTGATTGATTCGATGACTGATTGTTCTCATGTTATTGTTCCAAAGTCCAAAAACGCACCCTATGATATCATAGCTTACTGATGGCTTACTGATACTTAGGAAGAGCTGACAGGCTTGAGAAGACTGCTTATTGATCGTACTTGCTACTTACAAATCCCTAAGTAGCAGACTTGTATTTAAACCCTGCAATAGTTGTAGAGTTGAGCCAAGCTCGACTTAATCAAACACTGGTCTTGCTGACTACCATCTCACCTATTGGAGTGACCCCTCTCATCGTCTAACCAACTCTCGCTCCCCTTGGATAATCTCCAAGGATCACCGAAGCTTAGTGATTGAGCTATATCAATCAGCACTCCAGAACAGGTGAGACGCTACTGCGAACTCTATCAAGAGTCGAGCGTCAGCGATTCTTGACATAAGTCGAGCTTTAAATAGCCAGTCAAGACGAAGGCTCTGAAAGAAAAACTCCAGAGGAAACAGAAGGAGGAGCTACGAGAATCAATAATCGTAAGCTTCCCAGAGGACCCCGAAGAAGCAGCAGACTTCCAGAACAGGAGATCAGACAATTTACCTCTAGCACTCAGAGGAATTGCCCTTTGGTCGATAAGACAGGACTTCGCCCAATCATCCTACACCATCCTAGGGATAGGAGGGACTTGGGTGCCAGTGGAATACATCAACAACCAGTGGTATTACACTTACTGGAGTCCGGAGGAGAGAACATTTTGGACGACCAAGAAGGATCTCATCGAGAGCCCGAATAAACACGGATTGGGGACAGCAGCTGAACCCTACCGAACTGAAGAAGCCAGAAAACAGGACACTTCTTCAGACGAAGACACGAGAGCTGACGAACAGTCAGAGTCTTCAAGAGAGAAAACTCCAATACTACAAAGACACGGAGTAGATCGAAGCGAATACAGTCTTCACGTCGAAACACAGCTGTTGCCAGAAGTGGAAACCATCACTAGGCAACTGAAAACAGTCGAAATCAGCCCACAACGAAGGTTGAACAAAGCTATCGATCAGCTTATAATGGCCACCATGACTTCCACCAAAGAAAGAGTTGCAGACGTCACCTTCCAAAGCCTACAAGAAGGATCTTCTATCCAAACTACCTTCACCCCTATCCCAGTACCAAGCCCAGCACATGGGGGAGGAGGTGGTGAAGGAGGAGGAGGAGGAAACCCTCCAGGGGGAGGAGGAGGTCCCCCAGGAGGAGGTGGTCCCCCAGCCCTTCAACCAATGGCTGCCGCGATGCAACAAGCAGCCCAAGGAGGAGGAGGACTGGACGGACATCCACCAGACATCTTCGATGGGAACAGAAAAAACGCAGAGTCATTTATGTATGGCTTCACGGTCTGGGCCTGGATCAATTCGCACAAAAGAGTAATGGCCCGACCTCTGAGCCGAGTAGCCCTAGCCATCACCTACATCAGAGGAGATAGGGTCCGAGAATGGACCAAAGCTCAAATCCGTGCCGCCAACAACAGAGTAACGGACGGAATGAACGCAGACAACGAACAACACTGGATAAGGTTCAAAAATGACTTTGTCAACACCTGGAAGGATGACAGCCTACTCGAAGATGCTCAGTTCAAATTATCAGCGCTGAGCATGAAGAAGGATATGCCCTTACACGAATACATTTCCACCTTCAACCCGCTCATCACCGAACTAGGGTGGGACAGAAACCACCAAGGGACAGTTAGGGCATTCAGGATGGGACTGAAATCCTGGTTGGCCACTGCGATCTTGAGGAAGGACAACTGTCCAGCGGACAACGACCTCGAAGGGTGGCAAGAGGCCGCTAGGAAAGAAGTTGTCAAAGCCAAAAGAATCAAGCAGGAGGCTGGGGGCTTCGGAAGGGGAGGACTTACCGTTCGAGAGAACATGTTCCAACAGTTCTTCAAAGACCACCCCGTCCCAAAGAAAGCTCCTAGGGACCCAGACGCCATGGATGTAGACGTCATCGACACTAAACCCAAGGGCCGACCCCCAGGAAAGTTCCAACAACTTGCACCTGAGGAACGAAAGAAACTCATGAGCGAAGGACGATGCTTCAGATGCAAGAAACAAGGGCATATGTCTAGGAATTGCCCAGACAGAAAGACGACACTTGGGAAGAAACCCACAGCCAAAGTTATGGAGGCTGAAGAAGAGGAGTCTACAGTAGAAGACGACAAGGATGAAGTGACTTCCCAAGCATCCACAAAGGTCGGATCAATTAAAGGGAAAGGAGGATTAATGGCGCACATCAATGCCTTAACCATCGAAGAAAAAGAGGAGCTGTTCGACAAACTAATTAGCGAGGGTTTTTGAGAAGTTCCAAGCTGACGGCCTGGCTTAGGAATACTAGCATGAGCAGAGAAGAACAAGAAATGTACATTAAATGACTCACTTCCATGAATGTACCATTTTCCTTTCAAACTGCTCATGCGAAGGCCGAAGAAACAGCTCTGTTGGACAGCGGAGCTACAGAGAATTTCATCGATGAAACTACCTGGAAAAGGATGAAGGTCGGAAAGCGACCTCTAGTCAAACCAATCAAAGTCTACAACGTCGATGGAACGGAGAACAAACAAGGAGAAATGACTCATTACTGCCGCTTAAGGATCTCCTACAATGACCAAGAAGACCTTCAAGAGTTTTACATCACAAACCTAGGGAAGGACCGCCTAATACTGGGATACCCATTCCTCCGAACCTTCAACCCAAGAGTAGACTGGAGAAAAGGAAAGTTGCTTGAAGGCACGGTCAAGATTCAAAGCAGCATGTACAAACACCTAGACCGCATGGTCACCAGGTGGCAGATCAAAGCCATTAAAAGTCTGGGCAATCCCAAGGAAGACGAGGCCATCTACGTCAGAAGACAAACCGTATCTCAGGAAATGGCCAAACAATACCATCAGAAGGGTACCATACAAATACATGAGGTGCCAAAAGAATACCGAAAGCACAAGGAAGTTTTCTCCGAAGAAGCAGCCAGGAGATTCCCCCCTGACCGAAACCCAAACGCCACAGTAGAACTGTTGCCAGGAGCTCCAGAGCAGTTAGACTGCAAAATCTACCCCTTGACTAAACCAGAAACGGAAATGCTGAAGAAGTTCCTTGCAGAAGAACTAGAAAAAGGGTTCATCGAAGAATCGGCCTCGCCCTACACCTCCCCTGTATTCTTCATAAACAAGAAGAATAGCGCCAATAAATGGCTCATCATCGATTATCGAAAACTCAATCAGTGGACAAAAAGGGATAATGGCCCCTTACCCCGAATTGACCGCCTTTTGCAACAAATGGAGGGGAAGGAAATCTTTTCAAAATTGACATCAGATGGGGGTACAATAACATTCCTATCGAAGAAGGAGATCGACCAAAGGCAGCCTTCAAAACGTCACTAGGGACGTACCAACCTAAAGTGCTGTATTTCGGAATGAAAAACACCCCAGCTCAATGGACGCGACTGATGTGGCGAGATTTCCGGCCATGGAGGGACAAGTGGTTCGATCATATGGATACGTCAGCAGGCAGCTATATGGACGACTTCTTCATAGCCAGCAAGAAGACGCCCCTAGGGAGGGAAGGACATAAACAATGTACACACGAATTGCTCGAACTGATGGCCAAACATCGTTATCATCTACGACCGGCAAAGTGTCAATGGGAACAAACACAAATGGAATTCCTAGGAATCCTAGTCGAAGCCGGGAAGATGAGGGTGGACCCAGCCAAACGGGACGGAATCAGTAGATGGCCTCGAATACTCCAGAGCAAAGTGGACGTCCAGCGAACCATGGGAGTCTTACAGTACCAGAGAAGATTCATACCGAACTTTGCTCACATGGCCAGGCCCATTTTTGCCACCATCAAAAAGGGACAGAAGTTCGAGTGGACCAAGGAAGCGGAAACCGCCTTGGATAGTCTTATTAAGAAGATCGAAGCCGATCCTCAAATAAGCCACCCAAACCCTGACAAACCCTTCGAAGTAGAGATCGATGCCTCCGATTATGCTACAGGGGCAGTACTCATTCAAAAGATGAAACAGGAAAGCGGATGGAAGTGGGATATCATTCCGAAGCCCTCAACCAAGCAGAAAGGAATTACGACGTCTATGATCGAGAATTCCTGGCCCTTATCAGGGCATTCAAATTTGGAGATACCTTCTAGAAGGCTCCCCACATCGAGTCAAGGTTTATACCGATCATGCCAACCTAACCAAACATAGGGAGGCGCAGAAACTCTCCGGCAAGGTGGCCAGATATATCACCTTCCTGGCAAGGTTTGATTTTGACATCTGCCACCTGCCTGGGAAGAAGAACGCTGTGGCAGACGCCTTGTCACGAAGATCAGATCATATGCCATCAGAAGGGGAGGAAGTAAAGGCGATACCGCTCCCAGACCATTTGTTCATCAAACTCATCAGACCAATGGCGGTCGAAGAAGAAATCCGGAGACAACAGAAACGAGAGGAGAACGCTGCAATCCTTGAAGGATGGAAGATGAAGTATGACATCCAAAAGAGGAAGGGGTATTACTGGCACCGACAGGCTATAGTGGTGCCCAGGCCGGAACAAATCCAGAAAAGCTTACTGGAGATCTACCACGATGGGCCTACAGCTGGACACCCTGGGCGAGCTAAAACACAACAGGACCTCCGGCGATATTACTGGTGGCCAGGAATGGGCAAATTCATCGAAGGATATATAAAGGGATGCGCAACGTGCCAGTCAAACAAAGTTATACACCACAGGAACACCCCGGGATTATACCCAATCGATCCAGAACCTGAGGCACACCCCTTCCAGACGATAGCCATGGATTTCATTGTCAAACTTCCCACTTCAAATGGGTATGCGCAATCCTGACCATTACCGATCACGACTGTACAAAAGGCGTCATCCTAGTACCATGTCGAGAGACAATGAACGCAGAAGAGCTGGCAAAGGAATACAAGAACCGAGTATTCCCCTTCGTAGGACTACCCAACAAAATCATCTCAGATCGGGACACAAGGTTCACTAGTAACTTCGCCAAGGAAGTTTGCTCCCAACTAGAGATAGAACAGAACATCAGTAGCGCCTATCATCCCCAAACAGATGGGCAATCAGAAAGAACAAATCAGAATGTCGAAGACATCCTACGAATCTTCTGCAATTACCAACAAACAAACTGGGCAGACTACCTCCCAGTGTGCAATACATGTTGAATGCACGAGTATCGGCCACAACAGGAAGAACCCCTTACGATCTATGGATGGGGTATACACCAAGGGCACACCAGCCGGAGCACCCAAGTGAAATGCCCAGGATAGAATGGTACAACACGAGGATAAAAGAAGCAAGACGAGAGGCACAAGAAGCAATGAAGAGGGCGCAATCATTGTGGAAGAAAGACACAAAGTTCAAGGAATATCAGAAGGACGAGAAGGTATGGCTCGAAGCAAAAAACATCCACACGACTCATCCCACTACCAAACTGAGACCCAAACGATACGGCCCCTTCGAAGTCACAGAAGTCATAAGCCCTGTGGCTTATCGATTGAACCTTCCAGAACAGTGGAAGATTCATAACGTGTTCCATGCAAGTCTATTAACACCATACAAGGAGATGGAGGAACATGGGCCTAACTATGAAAGGCAACTACCAGACCTAGTCGAAGGACAGGAAGAATGGGAGGTCGAAAAGGTGTTAGACTCTCGAAGGTATGGGGGACGAAGAGGTTGCAATATCTCTTGAAGTGGAAAGGATATCCCGAAGCGGAAAATACCTGGCAAGACAAAAAGGATATCTTCGCACAACAATTGATTGAAAAATATCACAAGGAACACCCACGGCTATAAGACTGCAAGGGTACAAAAGGACGGGCCAATGGACGGCGAAGAACCCCATCATTCCATCGCAACCCTCACTCAAGCCTTCTCTCGTCTCACACTAGCCCACATGTCTTCTGCCCCTTCACCCACACCCTCACACATCTCAGTGATATCCACTCGCCCCAGCACACCCGAAATTCTCCGAGTTCCCCCTCGAAGGGAAGATGCGTCTACAAGCAGGGAAGGAAGCATCCCTAGTGTCGAAGAACTCCAGGCACCGCCAGGGTTTGGAATCACCCAAGCACACGAAGGATCATGGCACATTGGGAAGGTAGCAGTGCCGGAGGTGAAGCTTTGGGGTTCCAAGAACCTGTCCAGCCTGCCTCCGAATCCCCTGATGAAGGGGCAAGAGGAGCTGGCGCAACCCTCACAGAGGGGCAGACTGGTCTCCCACCTCCGACACCTGCCAGTACCAGCCGATCCCTGGAGGAAGAAATCACCCCTACCCCCGCTTCGCCACACACCACCACCAGCCAACGAGCCACGCCTAAACTGGTGGGTCACGCAGGGGATCAAGAAGAGGACGACCACCCAGGAGAGGGGTGGGTTAGGTGGAACCCGAGTCGTAGTTTCACCAAGACAGAAGTCCTACAGGAAGACACCTATAAATGGAAAGGAGCTAAGTACCAGAAGTTCCTCATCCAAAATGGAGACCCTAAGGTGTTTAGCACCATGGGGAAAGGGAAACCAGAGTACGGAGAGAGCCTCCACCCTGCTCCTAGTCGGAGGTCTTCCCCTGGGAATGCAAGGAAGAAGACCTCGACAAATTCCTACCGGAACATTACTTCCGAGACCGGTCATTGATCAGAGGGGCGGAACTGATCAATGATAATGGAATTTTCGCAGAAGTATACCGCCTCCAATCTTCAGCAATCGAAAAGAAGTACCTTGACCTAGAGCAAGAGCGACTCAGCAAGGAGGCACAAACACTCACTAACAAATGGGTCGAACTCGACCGAAAGAGGCGAAACGTCGAATCGGAAATCCGAGAAGCAAAGAAGTACCTCACCGAAGCCCAAGCTCTGGAGAGGATTAGAGAGGCCTACGACGACAGGGACCAAAGGCGTTAGTCTCCCCAGGAGAAGGAGGAGACTGGTTGATGAGTATGGGAATGGGACAGAAGTACCACCTGCCCCACACGCCCAAGATCCTCGACAACTGCCATTATCATGGCTTGGGGGCAGGCCACACAGAGGATCAATGCCACGACCCTCATAACAGGTGTCGACCGGAGGACTCTGCGCAATTTTAGCCCGACACATTGGCAAGGTACCGCCGTGCCCTATGCCTACCTCCAAAGCAAAAGGGAGGAAGCAGAGGAGCAGGAAAGTCGAGACCGTATCCAAAAAACCTTGCAGCCCTTTCCTGCCGCTCCCGCCGATCCATCTTCCACTGGATCGGTGGAAACCATCAAGGAGTCCGTGGCCAGCTTCCTAGAGAGGGAAGTCAAGATGCCCCCGGCCCTCACTCGCCTACTAGATCCAAGGGACCGAAAAGGGGGAGAGGGCAGTCAACCCCGCGTCGCATGGTGGCATCCTCTGCTGCACGCAAAGGGAAGGGACGAGGGACTCCAACTCTTACCCCCAATGAGGACTCCCGACTCGGCCCTCACGTCCTATCTCAAGATAAATTCCCTATGACCGACGAATACCTGACCATGTGTCAGGAGGTCTGGAATTGCACTCGGAAGCATGCACAAGACGCCTACCCCCTCACGCGCATGGGGGTTGTCGTGGAACTCTTTCGATCAAAACAACGAGAAAAGGAAAGGAAAGAGAGAGAGGACCGAGAGGAGGCAGAGGCGCAGAAGGACTACCACCTCGAAGGAGGAGAAGACCCTGACGACTACATTAACTGGGAGGCCCAGGATCGAGGTGACTGAGAGCTGTGGAAAGCTCGACCTTAAAGGGGAGATGATGTTATGGACTTACCTCGATCTACAGGACAAGTCTCACCACCTGGCCACCGAGTTCATTCCCCCTCCATTCGGTCCACGCCCATTCCTATCCCCAAACACGCCTGTATGCACTGGGCCTTTTGCAAGAAGTCTGGATGCAAGTGGCATGACTAGACTCCTTATTGTTCTGATGTGTGGCACCTTTGCTCTGACGTTCTGTGGGACTTATTATGTCCTGATACTGATATGCTGATTGATTCGATGACTGATTGTTCTCATGTTATTGTTCCAAAGTCCAAAAACGCACCCTATGATATCATAGCTTACTGATGGCTTACTGATACTTAGGAAGAGCTGACAGGCTTGAGAAGACTGCTTATTGATCGTACTTGCTACTTACAAATCCCTAAGTAGCAGACTTGTATTTAAACCCTGCAATAGTTGTAGAGTCGAGCCAAGCTCGACTTAATCAAACACTGGTCTTGCTGACTACCATCTCACCTATTGGAGTGACCCCTCTCATCGTCTAACCAACTCTCGCTCCCCTTGGATAATCTCCAAGGATCACCGAAGCTTAGTGATTGAGCTATATCAATCAGCACTCCAGAACAGGTGAGACGCTACTGCGAACTCTATCAAGAGTCGAGCGTCAGCGATTCTTGACACAATGGGAAGTAGAGGTGGCTTATTACGATGAGTAATAATCTTGTTTGCCTGACAAATGGCGCATCCTTGCACATATTCTTGGACCGTTTTTCTCATGGATGGCCACCAGTAGTGACGTTTGAGATCCAGCCAGGTCTTAAGTTGTCCCGGGTGCCCTGCAGTCAGCCCATCGTGGAATATCTCCAACAGGTCTTGACCAATATTTTCGAAATTTGGCACCACCAGGGCTCTGTCTTTCCAGTAGAGCCCCCTTCGTTTCGTGATTTTGAAGTATCTTTCCCATCTTCCGAGTTGCGCTTGGTATTTGGCTGCTGTGTGCTGCTGTCGAATGTTCTCCTCCATCGCGACTGGTCGTATTTGCTTGATAAACATATGATCTGGGAATAGAACTTCCTTTGGTTCTTCACCTTCTGGGGGTTGTAGATCACTTCGTCTTGAAAGTGCATCTGCAGTAACATTCTTCTTCCCCGGGATATGATGAAAATCGAAATTGAACCGGGTTAAAAACACCGAATACCGCTTGTGTTTGTCGGAGAGGGCCTGTCCTTCGCGGAATCTTGCCAAGTTTGCATGATCTGTCCATACTTTGATTTTGTATGGGTGTCCCTCTAATAAATGCCTCCACTGTCGAAACGCCCTAACTAGGGCAAGGCATTCCCAGTCGTATACATCATATCTTTGTTCTGTCGGTGTCAACGCCATTGAGTGATAGCCGACTTCTATCCTCGCGTCGTCTTTTCCTCGTTGAATGAGGACCGCTCCAGTCGCGTATTTTGACGCATCGATTTCCATTTCGAAGGGCTTCTCTGGATCTGGCTGATTCATTTGCGGGTTGTTGGTAATAGTCTCGGTGATTCTTCTTAGTCCCTCGCAAGCCGCTGGTGTCCATAGAAAGGGTTGTCCCTTCTTCAGCGTTTCGAAAATTGGTTGAGCGAGGTAAGAAAAGCCAGGAATAAATTGTCGATGGTACTGGAGCATTCCCATCATACGCTGGACGTCGTGTTTGTCTTTCAGCTCCAGTGGCCATTTGGCTATTCCTTCGCGTTTTGCGGGATCAATACTGAGCCTCCCATCTTCGATCCGTACCCCTAAGAAGTCGACTCGGGGTTGCCGCCAAATACACTTACTGGGCTTGAGAGTGTATTGTTTTGCACAGCAGATTGTAAGGAAATGACGGCAGCAGTCGTCATGGCTAATGCTCCCCATTGTTGATCCATCGCTTGCGACCAGAAAATCATCCACGTAACAACACCCAGTTGTTCCTTCGTAGTTGCCTCCCCACTTGTCGAGCCATTCCTTGAAATTGTGGTACATTAGCCTCATCCATTGTGCAGGCCCATTCTTTTGTCCGAACTGCAACACTTGTGGGACGAATGTGCCTTTGGATGTTTTGAAGGCTGCTTTGTACCGGTCTTCTGGCTCGATTTGTATATTGTTGTACCCTCGTCTGATTTCGAATTTTGAGAAGAGAACCTTGCCCTCGAGTTTCTGCCAGATTTCGTCAATCCGAGGCAAGGGGCCGTTATCTCGTTCCATGATTTCGTTAAGTCGTCGATAGTCGATGATGAGTCGCTTCTCATTGCTCTCCTTTTTTGCAATAAAGAAGACTGGCGAGGTGTAGGGAGAGGCTCCTTTGACGATGAACCCCTTTTCGAGTTCTTCGTCCAAATACTTGCGTAACGCTTCATCCTCTTGCTTTGTCAACAGGTAAATCTTGCAGTTCAACTGCTCTGGGGCGTCTTTCTTTAGTCGAATGGAGACGTTAAATTGTCCTCTGTCGGGGGGAAATTGCTTGGCTTCCTCTTCCGAAAACACCTTTTTATATTTTCGGAATTGCGGGGGGATTTTGAACGGGGTTTGTTCTTTCTTAGCTTCATGTTCATGCGCCATCTGCTGAGAGAGTGATACCTTTCTCATAAAAATAGCTTCTCCGTTTTCTGGGCGTCCTACAGCAGTGATGGCCATCCTTTTGAGTCTCTCCACGACTCCTGGAATGTACTTGTACATGGAGCTTTCAAGACGAATTGTCCCATCTTGGAAAGTTCCAGTTTTCCAGTCAATCTTGGGATTAAACTTTGCGAGAAAAGGATAGCCGATAATGATTCGGTCACCGCCTAGGTTCATAAGATAGAACCGTTGTACCACGTCTTGCTCCCCGTACTTGATACGTAGATGACAATAGTGCGTCATCTCCCCTTTCTTGTTTTCTGTCCCATCGACGTTGTATACCTTAGCCGGCTTGTCTAAGGTTTTTCGCCCGATCTTGAATCTTTCCCAAGTCCCTTCATCGATGAAGTTTTCCATGGCCCCACTGTCGATTAGTGCCTGTTCTTCAAACCGCACTCTTGCTGATGAAAATGTGACAGGGGCCATCATTGTTCGTAATTTGGATTGGGTCTGGATGATTCGTAATCTAGTTTTCGAGCTCTTGGACTTCTTGAAGTCTTGCATCATGATCTTCTCCATAAGAGCTCCTTGTTCTTCAGCTGATAGTCTGCTGATCTTCGTGGCCAGGTCCTTCTGGTCCTTCTTGCTTTTGACAGATTCATCGCTACTACTAGAGGAAGCATCCTCTTCCTCCGAGCTATTGTCTTCTTCTCCACTCTCGGGAGCCGTAGCCCTAATCTTCTTGGGCTTCTTGTTCTTTCGGGGCGCGGCACTTGTCTTGGATACCTTAGAGGTCTTTGGTCGATTGGGGCATGCATGGGCCATATGTCCCTGTCTTTTGCAAAGGAAGCAACGTCCTTCGGCGGAAAGCTTCTTTCGTTCCTCTGTACTGAGGTTGCCAAATCCTGGCCTCTTGACTGTATTGGTTTCAATAGTATCCACATCCATGGTGTTGGGGTCCCTTTCCCGTCTGCCGTTTGCTTTCTTGCCACGCCCTCTTTGCTGCATGAACTCATTGAAGAGATTTTCACGCATGGTGAGGTTTCCTTTAGCGTAGCGACCTCCTTGCTGACGCTTCCTCATGTTCTTGGTGGCCTCAATTTGGGCGGCCGCTTGCCATCCTGCCAAATCATCGTCGTTCGGAGCCAGGTCTCGATCCATGATCTTGTTGACCAGCCAAGTTCTGAGTCCCGCTTTGAAAGCACCGACTGCTCCTTCCGACTGTCGGTGCCATTGCAGCTCCGACAATAACACATTGAACTTAGCGATATAGTCATCTACGGCCAAGTCTGATGTCATCTGCAACTTGTTCAATTTCATCAACGCATTTTCTCGTAGGGCCGGGTCCTTGAACTGGGCTTGGAACTCTCGTGACAGTTCATGCCATAGCTGTTCGTCATTTGGAGCCATTCCATTGTGGACGCGTTCATCTGTTCACTGTAGGGCCAGTCTTCCCCAGTCTTTGACGTCTGGTCCCCGGATGAGGTTGACGAACACTGCGATCCGTGACAGCGGGTCTAAAATGCTGGCGTGATTCCGATTCATCCACTGGTATACATTGAATTGGTGAATGAACTTTTCAGTGTTCGCAACGTTTCCATTAAAGAATTCCAGGGGTTCTCCCATGAGTCGTCCTCCTTGTGGCACCATTTGAGCTGGCTGTCCTGCGGGTTGTCCTCCTGGTGGCAGCCCTCCTGGGGGTTGTCCTCCTCCTGGCGGCCCTCCTGGGGGTTGTCCTCCTGGTGGCGGCCCTCCTGGTGGTCCTCCTGGGGGTTGTCCTCCTGGTGGTATTCCAGGGGGTTGTCCTCCAGGCAGTGGCCCTGGCGGCCCTGGGGGTCCAGTTGGTGGTCCCGCGTGCTGCAGTCCTCCTGCTAATGGGGCCGGTCCTCCTCCTTGGAATGGTGGAATTGAGGATGGGAGCGATCCCAGTCCTCCCCTGATTAATTGAGCAGGGGTTGTCGTCGATGGTCCTGCGACAGTTCCTGTCTGAGTAGAGGCATAGGCGATCTGAGTTTGTGTAGTCATAATGTCGAAGTTCTTTGCGAATCCTTGAAGTTGCTCGTGTGTTAGGGCAGGTGGGTATTTGTCTGCTAAGTCCTCCTGTTCTGCTAGCGACTCATCTGTCCAAAATGGCACAGGTCCGACGCTCGTCTGTTCAAGGCGAGTAGAAAGCTCTTCTACAACTTGTGCCTCTTCTCTCGTCACTACAGGAGTATCTGGGTCTGATGTGGACCCTCTCGATTCAATGGGTTCTTCGGTGGCAGGGGTTTCATCTTCTGATTTGGCCTCGTCCCCTCTAACCTGGTATGGAGCACTGGGAGTTCCTAATCCCAATAACGCTGGGCTATTGATCTTGTCTTCGCTTGACACCCAATATGCGTCTGTCTTTTCATGCCACGTAAGGTAATACCAGGTCTTGTTGATAAACTCTATCGGCCACCACTTGTCGTTGATCTTCAGTAGGTACGAACTTCTGCGCACGTGTTCAGCCTGGTTCCACTGCGCTTTCCCTACTATCTGTTCTGGCAAATCTGGCATGCGTCGTACCTAGATCGGCACTCCCTGTTCTGGATTCTGAGGAAACTCTACCTCGATTTCTTTAGGTGACTCATCGTCCACTGCTCGGCCTTTGCCTTTCTTGCTCTTTGATTTGAACGTCTTGGCTACCTAGTTGTGATACTTGCAGTAATGAACTCTGCAAAAGTAATAGTGTAGCAAGGCGTGCTCCCTCTCAGATTTGTGGACGAATTTGTAACTCCCTCGGTACAGGCGGACCGCTTCTCCTTTGAGAACTTGTGCATACATTACGCACTCGAGACTTTGATACGAGTAACTGTAGTGATTGTAACGCCTTGTCGATTCTTCACTACTGCTGTTAGATCCTACGTGGTCTCTTGTCCAACCCGGCTTATAGGTTGAACCTTCCAGCTTGAAAGTTGTAAGCTCGACTTATGTCAAGGTTGGCGTACCCCTGATATAAACTTTGTTGCGCAAGTCCGACTTGCCATTGCAACGCTTCCAAGCACGTGAGTGTTGCTTGTTATAGCACAAGCACTAAGCTTCGATTCTGCTCAGATGTTAACCTGAACGCAACGTAAGAGGGTAGAGGCGAGAAGGTCCACTCTCTTGAGGTGCTTGCTAGACAGGAATATGCGAGTAGAAGTTGATTAAGTCGAGCTTAGAGCTCGTCCTACTCTGCCCACTGGGCTTATATACAGGTTCGGTTTGTAATCGCCTTACAAACCGGTACAGTCATCGTACTTGTACAGTAATCCAACTAGTAAGCGATCAGTCAGTAATAGTACAGTAGCTAGTTGGATTCATAACCGAACTCGTAAGCAATCAGTCAGAACTAACAGTTGGTTTACTTGGTTTTACGGACAATCAGTCAGCAGTCTCGGTCATCACTCAGTCAGCCTTAGTAATTGTACACTGTGAGATACTAGTACCATATTGAGACCTTGAGACACAGAGTCGCGGCCGTGCCGCTCATAGATGTTTCGGAGCCATAGGCAGTTGAATGCCTCGTACATAGTCAGTCCGCAGAACGTAAGCAGGTGAAAACGCAATAAGTCCCCAGTCCTTAACAACGACCATATCCCAGGAAATGGCCAAACAATACCATCAGAAGGGCACCATACAACTACACGAGGTACCAAAGGAATACCAGAAGTACAAGGAAGTTTTCTCCGAGGAAGCAGCCAGAAGATTTCCTCCTGACCGAAACCCAAATGCCACAGTGGAATTATTACCAGGAGCTCCAGAACAGTTAGACTGCAAAGTCTACCCCTTAACCAAACCGGAAACGGGAGTACTGAAGAAGTTCCTTGCAGAAGAGCTAGAAAAGGGATTTATCGAGGAATCAGCCTCGCCTTACACCTCCCCTGTATTCTTCATAAACAAGAAGAATAGCGCCGATAAACGACTCATCATCGATTATCGAAAACTCAATCAATGGACAAAAAGGGATAATGGTCCCTTACCTCGAATTGACCGTCTTTTGCAACAAATGGAGGGGAAGGAAATCTTCTCAAAGTTCGATATCAGATGGGGGTACAATAACATTCCTATCGAAGAAGGAGACCGACAGAAAGCAGCCTTCAAAACACCACTAGGAACATACCAACCAAAAGTGCTGTATTTTGGAATGAAAAATGCCCCAGCTCAATGGATGCGATTGATGTGGCGCGACTTCAGGCCATGGAGGGACAAGTGGTTCGATCACATGGACACTTCAGCAGGCAGTTATATGGACGACTTCTTCATAGCCAGCAAGAAGACGCCTACAGGGAAGGAAGGACACAAGCAGTGCACGCATGAATTGCTTGGACTGATGGCCAAACATCAATATCATTTACGACCAGCAAAGTGTCAATGGGAACAGACACAAATGGAATTCCTAGGAATCCTAGTCGAAGCAGGGCAGATGAGGGCGGATCCAGCCAAACGAGATGGGATCAGCAAGTGGCCTCGAGTTCTACAGAGCAAGGTGGACGTCCAGCGAACCATGGGAGTCTTACAGTACCAAAGGAGGTTCATACCAAATTTCGCTCATATGGCCAGGCCCATCTTTGCCACCATCAAGAAAGGGCAAAAGTTCGAGTGGACCAAGGAAGCGGAGATTGCCTTGGACAGTCTTATCAAGAAGATCAAAGCCGATCCTCAAATAAGTCACCCAAACCCTGATAAACCCTTCGAAGTGGAAATAGATGCCTCAGATTATGCGACAGGGGCAGTGCTCATTCAGAGAGACGAAGTGGGGAAACAAATGGAAGTGGGATATCATTCAGAGGCCCTCAATCAAGCAGAAAGGAATTATGACGTCTATGATCGAGAATTCCTGGCCCTCATCAGAGCGTTCAAATTCTGGAGATATCTTCTGGAAGGCTCCCCGCATCGAGTCAAGGTTTACACCGATCATGCCAACCTAACCAAACACAGGGAGGCGCAAAAACTCTCTGGCAAGGTGGCCAGGTACATAACCTTTTTAGCAAGGTTTGATTTCGACATCTGCCACCTGCCTGGGAAGAAGAATGCCATTGCAGACGCCTTGTCAAGAAGATCAGATCACATACCATCAGAAGGGGAGGAGATCAAGGCGATACCCCTTCCGGACCACTTGTTTATCAAACTCATCAGACCAATGGCGGTCGAGGAGGAAGTCCGAAAACAACAGAAACGAGAGGAGAACACTGTAATCCTTGAAGAATGGGAGACGAAGTACGGTATCCAAAAGAGAAGGGGGTACTATTGGCATCAGCAAGCCATAGTAGTACCAAGGCCGGAACAGATCCAGAAAAGCCTGCTGGAGATCTACCACGATGGGCCTACAGCTGGACACCCTGGGCGAGCTAAAACGCAGCAAGATCTCCGGCAATACTACTGGTGGCCGGGAATGGGCAAATTCATCGAAGAATACATAAAGGGATGTGCAACATGCCAGTCAAATAAGGTTATACACCACAGGAACACCCCTGGGTTATACCCAATCAATCCAGAACCTGAGGCGCACCCCTTCCAGACAGTAGCTATGAATTTCATCGTCAAACTCCCCACTTCAAACGGATACGACGCCATCCTAACCATCACCGATCACGATTGCACCAAGGGTGTCATCTTGATACCGTGTCAAGAGACAATGAATGCAGAAGAGCTGGCGAAGGAATACAAAAATCGAGTATTTCCCTTCATAGGGATACCCAGCAAAATCATCTCAGACCGGGACACAAGATTCACTAGTAACTTCGCAAAGGAAGTTTGTTCCCAACTGGAGATAGAGCAGAACATCAGCAGCGCCTACCATCCCCAAACAGATGGGCAATCAGAAAGAACAAATCAGAATGTCGAAGACATTCTACAAATCTTTTGCAATTACCAACAAACAAACTGGGCAGACTACCTCCCAGTCGTGCAATACATGCTGAATGCACGAGTATTGGCCACAACAGGAAGAACCCCTTATGATCTATGGATAGGGTATGTGCCAAGAGCGCATCAGCCGGAATGCCCAAGTGAGATGCCCAGAATAGAATGGTACAACACGAGGATAAAGGAAGCAAGGCGGGAGGCGCAAGAAGCAATGAAGAGGGCACAATCATTGTGGAAGAAAAACACAGGGTTCAAAGAATATCAGAAAGCGAGAAGGTGTGGCTCGAAGCAAAGAACATCCACACGACTCATCCGACTACCAAACTGAGACCCAAACGATATGGCCCCTTCGAAATCACAGAAGTCATAAGCCCTGTGGCTTATCGATTGAACCTTCCAGAACAGTGGAAGATTCATAACGTGTTTCATGCAAGTCTACTAACACCATACAAGGAGACAGAGGAACACGGGCCTAACTATGAAGGGCAACTACCAGATCTGGTCGAAGGACAAGAAGAATGGGAGGTCAAAAAGGTGTTAGACTCTCGAAGACATGGGAGGACGAAGAAACTGCAATATCTCTTAAAATGGAAAGGATATCCTGAAGCAGAGAACACCTGGCAAGACAAAAAAGATATCTTCGCACAACAACTGATTGAAGAATATCACAAAGAACATCCCACGGCTATAAGAACTGCAAGGATACAAAAGGAAGGGTCAATGGACAGCAAAGAGGCCCATCACCCCATCACAGTTCTCATCCAAGCCTTCTCCCAACTCACACTAGCTCACATGTCTAAGACCCCTTTGCCCACTCCCTCACACATCTCAGTAGTATCCACTCGTCCCAGCACACCTGAAATCCTCCGAGTTCCCCCTCGGAGGGAAGATGCGTCTACAAGCAGCGGAGGAAGCATCCCTAGTGTCGAAGAGCTCCAGGTACCGCCAGGGCTTGGAGTCACCCAAGTATGCAAAGGATCATTGGCGCATTGGGAAGGTAGCAGTGCCGGAGGTAAAGCTTTGGGGTTCCAAGAACCTGTCCAGCCTGCCTCTGAATCCCCTGATGAAGGGGCAAGAGGAGCTGGCGCAACCCTCACAGAGGGGCAGACTGGTCTCCCACCTCCGACACCTGCCAGTACCAGCCGATCCCTGGAGGAAGAAATCACCCCTACCCCAGCCTCGCCACACACCACCACCAGCCAACAAGCCACACCTGAACTGGTGGGTCATGAGGGAGACCAAGAAGAGGGCGACCACCCAGGAGAAGGGTGGATTAGGTGGAACCCGAGTCGCAGTTTCACCAAAACCAAAGTTCTACAGGAGGACACATATAAATGGAAGGGAGCTAAGTACCAGAAGTTCCTCATCCAAAACGGAGACCCTAAGGTGTTTAGCACCATGGGGAAAGGGAAACCAGAGTATGGAGAAAGCCTCCACCCTGCCCCTAGTCGGAGGGTCTTCCCTTGGGAATGCAAGGAAGAAGACCTCGAGAAATTCCTACCAGAGCATTACTTCCGGGACCGGTCATTGATCAGAGGGGCAGAACTGGTCAACGACAATGGGATTTTCGCAGAAATGTATCGCCTCCAATCTTCAGCAGTCGAGAAGAAGTACCTCGACCTAGAGCAAGAACGGCTCAGCAAGGAAGCGCAGACACTCACTAACAAGTGGGTCGAACTCGACTGGAAGAGGCGGAACGTCGAGTCGGAAATCCGAGAAGCAAAAAAGTACCTCACCGAAGCCCAGGCCCTGGAAAGGATCAGAGAGGCCTACGACAACAGAAACCCAAAAGCGTTGATCTCCCCAGGAGAAGGAGGGGATTGGTTGATGAGCATGGGAATGGGGCAGAGGTACCATTTACCCCACACGCCAAAGGTCCTCGAAAACTGCCACTATCATGGCTTGGGAGCAGGCCATACAGAGGATCAATGCCACGACCCTCATAACAAGTGTCGGCCTGGAGAACTCTGCGCAATTTTACCCCGACACATTGGCAAAGTACCTCGATGCCCCTATGCATACCTCCAAAGCAGAAGGGAGGAAGTAAAGAAGCAGGAAAGTCGAGACCGCATTCAGAAAACCTTGCAGCCCTTTCCTGCCACTCCCACCGATCCATCTTCCACTGGATCGGTGGAGACCATCCAAGGAGTCCGTGGCCAGCTTCCTGGAGAGGGAAGTCAAGATGCCTCCAGCCCTCACTCACTTGCTAGATCCAAGGGACCAAAAAGGGGGAGAGGGCAGTCAACCCCGCGTCGCATGGTGGCATCCTCTGCTGCACGCAAAGGGAAGGGACGAGGGACTCCAACTCTTACCCCCAATGAGGACTCCCGACTCAGCCCTCACATCTTATCTCAAGATAAATTCCCTATGACCGACAAATATCTGACTATGTGTCAGGAGGTCTGGAATTGCACCAGGAAACATGCACAAGACGCCTACCCCCTCACACACATGGGGGTTATTGTAGGACTCTTTCGCACGAAACAATGAGAAAAAGAAAGGAAGGAGAGGGAGGACCGGGAGAAGGCGGAGGCAGAAGGGGACTGCCACCTCGAAGGAGGAGAAGACTATGACGATTACATTGACTGGGAGGCCCAAGATCGAGGTGACTGAGAGCTGTGGAAAGCTCGACCTTAAAGAGGAGATGATGTTATGGACTTACCTCGATCTACAGGGCAAGCCACACCTCCTGGTCCTGGAACCCATCCCCCCTCCTCTCGATCCACACCCATTCCCATTCCCAAACACACCTGTATGCACTGGGCCTTCTGCAAGAAGTCTGGATGCCGGTGGCATGCCTAGGCTCACTATTGTTCTGATATGTGGTACCTTTGTTCTGACGTTCTGTGGGACTTACTGTGGTCTGATACTGATATGCCTACTATTGGATGCTTACTGATCGAATGACTGACTGTTCCCATGCTATTGTTCCAAAGTCCAAAAATGCACTCTATGATATCATAGCTTACTGATGGCTTACTGATACTTAGGAGGAGCTGACAGGCCTGAGAAGATTGCTTATTGATCGTATTTGCTACTTACAAATCCCTAAGTAGCAGACTTGTATTTAAACCTCTCAGCAGTTGTAGAGTCGAGCCAAGCTCGACTTAATCATACATTGGTCTTGCTGACTATCATCTCACCTATTGGAGTGACCCTTCTTATCATCTAACCAACTCTCACTCCCCTTGGATAACATCCAAGGAACCCCGAAGCTTAGTGATTGAGCTATATCAATCAGCACTCCAAGACAGGTGAGATGCTACTGCGAACTCTATCAAGAGTCGAGCGTCAGCGATTCTTGACACTCCATGACTTTGGCTGAGGGTTTTTTCCCAGGTGTCGTCTTTCTGTCTGGGCAATTTCTGGACATGTGTCCTTGCTTCCTGCATCTGAAGCAACGCCCTTCGCTCATGAGCTTCTTTCGCTCTTCAGAAGTGAGCTGTTGGAACCTTCCTCCTATTTGTGGGGGTCGGCCTTTGGGCTTAGTGTCGATGACATCTACGTCCATAGCATCTGGGTCTCTAGGGGCTTTCTTTGGGATGGGGTGATCCTTGAAGAACTGTTGGAACATGTTCTCTCAGACAGTGAGTCCGCCCCTTCCAAACCCTCCAGCTTCTTGCTTGATCCTTTTGGCCTTGACAACCTCCTTCCTAGCGGCCTCTTGCCACCCTTCAAGGTCATTGTCTGCTGGACAGTTGTCCTTCCTTCGCAGTGGCTAGCCAAGATTTCAGCCCCATTCTGAACGCTCGAACTGTCCCTTGATGGTTTCTGTCCCATCCTAGTTCGGTGATAAGGGCATTGAAGGTGGAAATGTATTCATGTAGGGGCATGTCCTTCTTCATGCTCAATGCTGATAGTTTAAATTGAGCATCTTCGAGCAGGCTGTCATCCTTCCAAGTGCTGATGAAATCGTTCTTGAACTGTATCCAATGCTGGTCATTATCCACATTCATTCCTCCGGTTACTCTGTCGTTGGCAGCGCGGATTTGGGCTTTGGTCCACTCTTGAACCCTATCCCCCCTGATGTAGGTTATGGCCAATGCTACTCGGCTCAGGGGTCGGGCCATTACTCTCTTGTGTGAATTGATCCAGGCCCAGACTGTGAAGTCATACATGAATGACTCTGCATTTTTTCTGTTTCCATCGAAGATATCTGGTAGGTGTCCATCCAATCCTCCTCCTCCTTGGGCTGCTTGTTGCATTGCAGCGGCCATTGGTTGGAGGGCTGGGGGGCCGCCTCCTCCTCCTGGAGGACCACCTCCTCCCCCTGGAGGATTTCCTCCTCCTCCTCTGCCACCTCCACTTCCATGCACTGGGTCTGGTACTGGGATAGGGGCAAAGGTGGTTTGGATGGAAGATCCTTCCTGTAGGCTCTGGAAGGTGACGTCTTCAGTTCTTTCTTCGGTGGAGGTCATTGTAGCCATCATGAGCTGATCGATGGCTTCGTTCAACCTTTGTTGTGGGCTAATGTTGATTGTCTTTAGTTGCCTAGTAATGGTTTCTACTTCTGGTAACAGCTGTGTTTCAACGTGAAGGCTGTATTCACTTCTGTCCACTCCGTGTCTTTGCAGTATTGGAGTTCTTTCTCTTGAAGACTCTGATCGTTTGTCAGTATTTGTGTCTTCTTCTGAAGAAGTATCTCTTTTCCTGGCTTCTTCGGTCTGGTAGGGTTCGGCCAATGTCCCTAAACCTTGTTTGTTCGGGTTTTCTATGAGATCTCTTTTGGTTGTCCAAAATGTTCTTTCCTCTGGACTCCAGTAAGTGTAATACCACTGGTTGTTGATGTATTCCACTGGTACCCAAACTCCTCCTATTCCTAGGGCGAAGTCCTGTCTTATCGACCAAAGGGCGATTCCTCTGAGTTCTAGGGGTAGGTTGTCTGCCCCTCTATTCTGGAAGTCTGCTGCTTCTTCGGGGTCTTCTGGAAAGCTTACGACTATTGAATCTTGTAGCTCCTCCTTCTGTTTCCCCTGGAGTTTTTCTCACAGTGCCTTCGTCTTGACTGGCTATTTAAAGCTCGACTTATGTCAAGAATTGCTGACGCTCGACTCTTGATAGAGTTCGCAGTAGCGTCTCACCTGTTCAGGAGTGCTGATTGATATAGCTCAATCACTAAGCTTCGGAATTCCTTGGAGGTTATCCAAGGGGAGCAAGAGTTGTTTAGACGATGAGAAGGGTCACTCCGATAGGTGAGATGATAGTCAGCAAGACCAGTGTTTGATTAAGTCGAGCTTGGCTGACTCTACAACTGCGGAAGGGTTTAAATACAAGTCTGCTACTTAGGGATTTGTAAGTAACAAGTACGATCAATAAGCAGTCTTCCCAGGCCTGTCAGCTCTTCCTAAGTATCAGTAAGCTATGATATCATAGAGTGTGTTTTTGGACTTTTGGAACAATAACATGGGAACAGTCAGTCATCCGGTCAGTAAGCATATCAGTATCAGACCACAATAAGTCCCACAGAATGTCAGGATAAAGGCACCGCACATCAGAACAATAGTGAGTCTAGGCATGCCACTTGCAGCCAGACTTCTTGCAGAAGGCCCAGTGCATGCAGGCGTATTTGGGGATGGTAATGGGTGTGGATCGAAAGGAGGGGGGATGAGTTCCGAGACCAGGAGGTGTGGTTTGCCCTGTAGATCGAGGTAAGTCCATAACAATCAATCCTAAAATACCTTGAGAAGCAAAGTGGCCACAACCCCCAAGGAAGCGTGCCACAACCCCAAGCACCCAGAATAACTCCTCCCCAACCTGTTGGACGATCCAGACCAAGGACAGATGGCATTATGCCATTGGAACAACAAGACAGACTAAGAATAGCCCCTAGAGTAATAACGCTTACTAGAGTACCATCTCTGTGTATATAAGGACTCCCAATATGAGCAGACAGTCCTCAGACTGTCCATTTGTGACACTCCCATCGTCTCCTCCCCTTACTGCCTTGCACTAAGCGGCTCAGTGCCCAAGCCCTCCCCTGTATCCTCTGAAATCCCCTGTGTCCCGACACTCGACCCGTATCGTCAACCCATGTCCCCCTGTCCATCCAGAACCCTCCTAGCGAATTACTGTCGACCCAGCAGTAATTTTGCCACACCTGGACAGTCTCTAACACCCCTCCTGACCATACCGGTTGCGTTAAGTGTCTTACAACTTCACCTTCCCCCACATTCCACTCCCAATTGCCACCGACCCAGCTGACCTCGCAGAACTTGCCCAGCTCGTCCCAAGAGCCAGAGCTGAACCTGTCCACACCCCTTCCCCAGAACTCCAGTACCTAGACGGCAGCACTGCTGCTCTTCCTCCTCCTCCTTTCTCTCTGACTCGTCCTGCACTTCAGGACCTTCCTCTCCCTCCTCCTCCTCGCCCCGACCCTGAGAACCTTGACCCGAACCGGGAATTGGAAGAACCCCCAAACTACGATGACCAACGCCTCTTCGAACCCCCTCCCTGCATCCGCAACAGCATCAGAGCCCATAAACACCCTCACCAGTTCTCGGTAATCACTAGCCCCGATGGACACCACACCTGGCGCTCCACTGAACTAACCGCCAGCATCGACCTCCTCGAACACATCCCGTCCGCCGACTACCTCCACTTACACCCGCCTGCTGCCTTTGTCACCCCCTTCCGGTCCCGTGTTCACCACATCTCCAAAGTAGGAGTCACCGACCACGATCTCACCAGACAGTGGTCCCTCAAACCCCTGATTATCTGCTCCAACCTTGGTGTCTACCCCCCGGACCACGTCTTCCCCTTCAGTCACCTCGTCTACTCCTTCGCCGAATCCCTCGCCAAGAAATTTAAAGATCTTCCACCCCCCTTCCTAGCCGCATACCACGACACCCTTGCCCTCATCACCGTCCAAGACTTTCTAGACGGTCACCTGCGCTATACCTACGGGCGCATCTACTTTGACGAGGACAGGAACATCGAGATCGAGCGGATCACTAACCACATCATCGATCTCTTCCGCCTCTTCCCTACACTAACCCACTACACCTTTTCCCCAAGACTCCCAGTAGACCCCCCAGCTCTCCTCAATCACGTGTACCCTGACGGAGAACACGTTTATATCGAACCCCGCTCCTGAGCTACCAGTGCATAGTTTAGAAGTGTATAGTTGCATAGAGATATAAATCAAGTGTTTTAGTGTCCCTCCAAACACTGCGTGAGGACGAAGAAAGGCAAATTGCCTACCGCCGTCACCGACTCCTCGCACCGCACTACGACACCCTATTAGAACAACTTTTCCCTGAAAGACACGTCATCGACGCACACAGTCACAGCAAAGTCGACTGCTGGTCCTCTGAAGCCCACGTCTGGGTTTTCCTTTTCGATCTACTCCCCTTTGGCACCCTTCTCCCCCAGCATGAGTACGACGCTCTCATGGACGAAACCCTCGACGACATCCTTTTCCAGTCACACCAACAATTATTATATTGGCATCTCAAGCAACGCCTAATTGGTGGAGAACCCGTTAACAACCTCACCCTCACAGAAGAAGAAGACTATCTGTGGAGAACCCACATCTTACCCCGCACCCTCGGCTATCAACGAGACCTTCTCGAAGGAAGACGCCTGCGCTTCCTTACAACCTACCGACTTACCCACGAAGAAGTCCACTTAACCTTCGCAGAAGTTAAGCTAGTCTCCCAGTCCACCCGCCAAAGCACCGTCTACCACTTTGTACAAGCAGACGGCAGAGAATACACCTACAAGTGGAACGACCTCATTTGGGACGTCACCCTCGATAACTCAGACCCCAGAACCATAGACCCAACCAACATCTATGTCCCATCACCTCTGATCGGCACCACCCCAGCACTAAACTGACCCAGAAGTCCCCCAAACTGAGAGAGAAACCTAGACCCCACTCCCACATCAGTACCAGCACCACCCGCATCCACTACAGCAGTAGAATCACTGCCTACTTCAGAATACACCCCTTCAGTTAATGACAGTTGGGGAACCCCTGAGTGGAACACATACTGTCCTACCAATTGCCTGTGCAAGAAAGAAGTCTGTGATTGCAACTACCACCCAGACACACCACCCACTCCAGAAAACATAGTCCTGTGGACCCCTGGAGCTCAAGTTCTCCCTTTCCATTAAAGTAAAAATCCTGGCACCAAGAAGACCCCACTTTGCAAGGTCACAATCGACCCAACCAAATCTACCAGCCACACCTGGAACACCACACCCCAGACGCCCCGGAATATTCCTTGCTCCAACAAACGAACACTCCCCAAACTCAGAACCCCCAGCTCCAATCCCAGTCTATGCCCTCCAGTCTCGCCCAGTGCAACGCCCCCCAGCAAACCCTGCTGTCCCTTTATTATGGAGACAGATAGGACCATTCCCTAGAGCAGAGCATAGTAGTGGTTCGGAAACAGTGCCCCCTGTACCCGTTGAATTGCACTGTTTTTACCCCGAACAATTCTACTTGTCTGACGTACTCCCCATGAGAAATAAAAGGGAACAACTTGAATTTAAAGAGCATTGTAAAGAGGCATGGAATAACAGAGAACACCCCTATGTTGTCAAGAATTGCTGACGCTCGACTCTTGATAGAGTTCGCAGTAGCGTCTCACCTGTTCTGGAGTGCTGATTGATATAGCTCAATCACTAAGCTTTGAAGTTCCTTGGAGGTTATCCAAGGGGAGTGAGAGTTGGTTAGATGATGAGAAGGGTCACTCCAATAGGTGAGATTATAGTCAGCAAGACCAATGTATGATTAAGTCGAGCTTGGCTCGACTCTACAACTGCTGAAGGGTTTAAATACAAGTCTGCTACTTAGAGATCTGTAAGTAGCAAGTACGATCAATAAGCAATCTTCTCAGGCCTGTCAGCTCTTCCTAAGTATCAGTAAGCTATGATATCATAGAGTGCATTTTTGGATTTTGGAACAATAACATGGGAACAATCAGTCATTCGATCAGTAAGCATCTAGTCATCGGATCAGTAAGCACATCAGTATCAGGCCACAGTAAGTCCCACAGAACGTCAGGACAAAGGTACCACATATCAGAACAATAGTGAGTCTAGGCATGCCACTTGCATCCAGACTTCTTGCAGAAGGCCCAGTGAATACAGGTGTGTTTGGGGATGGGAATGGGTGTGGATCGAAAGGAGGGGGAATGAGTTCCAGGACCAGGAGGTGTGGCTTGCCCTGTAGATCGAGGTAAGTCCATAACATACGTGGTGTACATGCACACACTCGCTGAAACAAGCGAATTCTCAACAGGAGCACTAAACTTCCAAAATCTACTTCGGAAAGTACACACCACCTTGTCCCAACACGGTGTAAACCAAGAATATTGCTATATTTGGAGACAAATCAGACACAACTCGGCCGATCGCCCCATCCTAGAACCCACCTTCAACATCTTCTATCCCTGGAACAACACCTCCTGGACGATAAACCCCAGAATCTAGTGGATGACCACAAAAAGAAAACTGACCCCAGAAGAACAAGCACTCATCCCTTTTGACTTCCTCGAACCAACTGCCCATATAGGCCAAGACGACGAGGACCCCTTCTTCATAGCCAAGTGGCAAGACAAGGCAGTCTACACCTCTAATCTTGATGGAAAGTGGTTTTTCTTAGAAGGAAACCAAGAAATCACAGCAGAAGTCTATCGCACCAGACACCCTGGAGCTGAACACATTGAAAAGTTCAACTCCAGCACTGGAAAAGGTGACTACAACGGAAAACCAGTCCGCTGGAGTAACTCCGCACAACAGTGGGTTTACAACAATGACCGACCAGTAAACTTCGACTCCACAGACGAGGAAACAGTATCCTCCATCCTATCGCCCATCCCAGGATCCTTCAACAAACCAGAAGCATCTACCTCACAAGTAACCCCTAGCAGAAACGTCCCACCGACACCTAGCATCACCACAACACTCCCGACACCCCAGACTAGCGCCAGACTACCAACAGCACCCCTTAGACACTCCTCGCCCATGCCACAAAGAGCCCCAGTACCACCTGTCACACGCATACCAACTATGGCAACTCCAGCATCAAACAAACCCCTTGGAACCTCCCCAGAGCCATTCGAAGGCAAAGCCAGCAATGCTGAGACATTCTGGTCCAACTTAGCCAACTACTACTATCTCAATGATGGAATGTTTTCCGACGAAAGCAGAAAAGTCTCTGCCACCCTGACACAGTTTAAACTTGGAACCCTGGCCGGTGACTGGGCTCGGGAATGTGCTAATGAAGCGCTAAAGAAGACGCCGATCAATTACAGAACTTGGGCCACCTTTAAGAAAACCTTTGTGGCACACTTTATTCCAGCCGAGTCAGTGCTAGAATCCTTGACTATTATGCACTCCTTACGTCAAGGGAACCGCCCCTTCAATGAATGGTACCAAGAATGGTCCACCCATGCATCCCGCGCCGGAGTAGATGAATCTACACGCATGTACGCCTTCCGTGTCAATCTCAATCAAGGACTACATACCAAGCTACTGGGGCTGTCACCCCAGCCCGCCACCTTAACAGAATTGGTGGAGAAAGCACGCGAATTCGATCGCGTCTATCATCTCTATAACACCTCCGCATTCCGCGCCTAGGGACAACGTCCCGCGCGTACTAGAAGCACTACCACAGGGGAAGAATTACCCCTGCAGATCAATCTGTATCAAGGGGAATGGGACGAACGCCCGACAAACCCGCAGGGCCCACTTTCAAAGCAAGAACGTGAACGGCGCTTCAAAGAGAAGCTGTGCCTGTATTGCGGCAAACCTAATCACATGGCCTGAGAATGCCGTCTTAGGAAGAACACAATTGGCAAGAACCAAAACAATCAAAGCTCAGCTAATCGCCAAGGCACCCCAGGAACTCGCGTAAGAAGCTCGGCTACAATAGAAGAAACCCCTGAAGAGCCAAGCGATGCCCCTGTCTCTGTCGCCCAAGTGATAACTTGGAGGAATGACTTAACGGATGTAATCAAGCGACCGCGCTCAGCCCCTTCGGATTTTTAAGACGTTCCACAGCCACATTGTCTGTAGGAATGGTTTGCTTTCCCACCCACACTACCCTGAATCGCTATGTGATTCTAGATACTCTTGACTCGGACCCTGTATCTCCGGAAGTGATTAGAAATATATGTTCTCCTTCCATTGCACTCTGAGTGTTCCTTGTTGGGAAAATCAGTGGGAAAGAAATCAGTGCATGTGTGCTAGTGGATAGCGGCGCTGAAGGAATGATAATCTATGAAAACTTCGCCAAACGACACAAACTCACCTTGCGAACCCTCAGACAACCTCTACTAGCCCAAAATGTTGATGGTTCGGAAAACAAAGGTGGATTGATATCCCATACCACAATCCAACGACTCAGGATTGGAAAACCCCTGACACAACACGATGAACAAGCAGAATTCTACGTCACTAACATTGGAAATTATGACATCATCCTCGGAACCAATTGGCTACACCACCACAACCTAATCATCGATTGGGAGAAAGACACCCTCGAATTATCTCGCTGCCCCAGGACATGCAAAGTCACCAAGCAACCACCCCTTTGCCACTCCATTCGCATTCAAAGCATCAAAATCAACCACGAAGACACACACAACGAACCGGACTTTCCCTTGCATGCAGCAATCACATTTATTGCCACAGAACACAAAGACCCCCTCAACCTCAAAGACAAACTTGAACAAGCCTTCTGAACTGCAGCAATCTGCATATGAGCAAAAACCACCACAGCCACACAACTAGCCCAGACCATGAAAACCCCATGCCCATTAGAAGAAATCATCCCCCCACAGTTCCTCCAGTACAAACACATCTTCAATGACCAAGCCGCCCAACGCCTACCCCAGCAGCGTCCATGGGACCATGGCATCGAATTAAAACCTGACGCCACCAGAAAGGACTGTGGGATTTACCGACTAACCCCAGATGAAATAAAAGCCCTAACGGAGTTCCTAGCAGAACACCTACGACACGGAACCATCCGAAAATCTAATGCCCCAGTAGCAAGCCCCTTCTTCTTCGTAGAAAAGAAAGGCGGATCTCTCTGACCAGTCCAAGATTACCGCACACTCAATGAAGTGACAGTCAAAGATGCTTACCTACTGCCACTCATCCCTGAACTAATCGATAAACTCCAAGGTGCACGCTATTTTACCAAATTTGATGTGTGATGGGGATACAACAACATCAGAATCAAGGAAGGCAACGAATGGAAAGCCGCCTTCAAAACCCCATTGGGACTCTATGAACCTCTTGTCATGTTCTTTGGGCTCTGCAACTCCCCCGCAACCTTCCAACGCTTCATGAATATGGTCCTACAAGACCTTATTGAAGAAGGACAAGTTGTAGTCTACATGGACGACATCCTCATCTTTGCAAAAACCCTAGCGCAGCTGGACACCCTCACTCACCATGTCCTTAAACAACTCCTCGCCTTTGACCTCTTTCTAAAGCTGGAAAAATGCACTTTCCAAGCCCGATCTATCGACTACCTAGGCCTACGGATAGAAGAGGGACGAATCTCCATGGACCCCCTGAAAATCAGTGGCATTATACAATGGCCAACTCCCACATGCGTACATGATGTACAAGCCTTCCTGGGATTCTGTAATTTCTATCGACGATTCATTAGAGATTACTCAGCCATCGCTCACCCCCTATTTAACCTCACCAAGAAAGACACCCCATTCCTCTGGATGAACGAACAAGAAATGGCCTTCCACACACTCATCACTGCATTCACGACAGCCCCAGTACTCCTATTACCGGACCACTCGAAACCCTTCCGATTGATCACAGACACAAGTGAATATGCACTTGGCGCCATCCTAGAACAAGCGGATGAACTCAACCACTTCCACCCCATTGCCTACTACTCAAAGTCCGTCAACCCGGCTGAATGCAACTATATTATCCATGACAAAGAACTCTTAGCTATTGTGACAGCACTTATGCACTTCCGACACTACCTGGAAGGTACACCAAGCACTACAGACATCTGGACGGACCACCACAATCTTCGCTACTTCATGACCAAACAAAAACTATCCCGTCGACAAGCCCGATGGGCCCTCCTACTCAGCCGATTTGACTTCACCATTACACACCACCCAGGGACACATAACAAATCAGATGCACTGTCCTGGCGTCCAGATCATAAAGAGGGGATGGAGCATGACAATGAAGACCATGTCCTGCTCGACCAAAAGTTTTTTGCCATCCGAGCAACTCGCCCAGGAGCAGTAGTCTCAGCAGGAGATAGAGACCTACGCCAATGCCTGAAGGACACCCAACACCACGACCAAGAGGTCACCCAAGCACTCTCCTCAATCCTACAAAATGGACCTCGCACAATTGCAAAGGGATTAGAAGATTGGAACCTAGAAGAGGGCCTCGTCCTACACAAAGGAAAGATCTATGTACCCAAAGTAACAGAACTCCGGTGTGACATACTCAAACTACACCACGACGCTCGTGCTACAGGACACCCTGGACAATGGAAAACCTACGAACTAGTCAACCAAAACTACTGGTGGCCAGGAATGTCTACATTTGTTAAAAACTATGTAGAGGGATGTGCGACGTGCCAAGAAACCAAGAAGCTCCCCAAAACCATCGTACCCCTACAACCCAATGAAATCCCTGCCAATGTATGGCAGACTACCACCATGGACTTTATTGTCGACCTACCACCGTCACAAGGCTTCGACAGCCTCCTAGTCATAGTAGACCGCTTCAGCAAAGCAACAATCATCATCCCATGCCACAAAACTATCACCGCAGAACAAACCGCTGACCTCTACCTGGAACATGTCTGGAAAAGAACTGGACTACCCAAGAAAATTATCTCAGACAGAGGACCTCAATTTGCGGCCAAAGTAATCCAAGAACTCTGGAAACACCTAGGAGTAAAATCCTCCCTCAGCACTGCCTATCACCCCCAGACAGATGGAGAAACAGAAAGAGTCAACCAAGAACTCGAACAATACCTACGCATCTTCTGCAATTTCCAACAAGACAACTGGTCCCAGCTCATCCCATTCATGGAATTCGCCCACAACGCACGACCACACCATGCTACCAAAAGACCCCCTTTTGAGGTGTGGTATGGATTCACCCCTACGTTCATTCCCCCCCTACTATTTGCAACCAAATTCCCAGCGGTAGAGGAATGTCTTAAACACATGGAACAGATGTGAAGTGAAGTCACCGCCGCCCTAAATAATGCAGCAGAAGTCATGAAATCTTCCCGACCGGACAGCCCCACATATCGCTTCAAAGAAGGCGACTCAGTGTGGCTAGAAGCCACTAATCTAAAGACAACCCATCCCAAAGCCAAACTAGCACCCAAGAGATATGGCCTATTCAAAGTCATCGCTGCATACCCTGTCAACAGTAAACTAGCACTCCCCAAATCCTGGAAAATTCACCCAGTCTTCCACAACGCCCTTCTGAAACCTTACCAAGAAACCACTGCCCATAGCCCCAACTTCACCCAACCTCCCCCAGAAATCATCGACGATGAAGAAGGACACTACAAGGTCAAAGGGATCCTGAAGTCATGTGTTACCCCTAACCGCAAAGGGATACAATACCTAGTCAAATGGAAAGGCTACCCCTCATCAGAGAACTCATGGGTCGCTGCAGGAGACATAAAGAATGCCCCAGAACTCACTTCCACTTTCCACACCTGCTATCCAAAGATGCCAAAACCAGGAATTAAAATCTTGAGTCTGCAGGCGCAGACGAGTCTTAAAGAGGGGATCCTGTCATGAACAGTGACCTCCGGAACCACAGGAATCAAAGGGAACGGACAGGACAATGTCCAGAGACCTCCCTGAAATGAAAGGGGATGACCCAGCAAAGGGGGACAACCCCAATGCTCCCACAATGCCCCCCAGACCCCTAAAGCGCCAGCAAGGCCATACACAAATAGATCCAAAGAGAACCCCTTGGGAAATCCCCAAGGGAATCCCCAGATCACATCTAGGACCCTAGACGATCTAGATATCTCTAAGATCGGAACAGGGGATCGCCAGAGGTACAGATCTGGCCACAGATCTGCATCAATCCTAAAATACCTTGAGAAGCAAAGTGGCCACAACCCCCAAGGAAGCGCGCCACAACCCCAAGTGCCCAGAATAACTCCTCCCCAACCTGTTGGACAATCCAGACCAAGGACAGATGGCATTATGCCATTGGAACAACAAGACAAACCAAGAATAGCCCCTAGAGTAATAACGCTTACTAGAGTACCATCTCTGTGTATATAAGGACTCCCAATATGAGCAGACAGTCCTCAGACTGTCCATTTGTGACACTCCCATCGTCTCCTCCCCTTACTGCCTTGCACTAAGTGGCTCAGTGCCCAAGCCCTCCCCTGTATCCTCTGAAATCCCCTGTGTCCCGACACTCGACCCGTATCGTCAACCCACGTCCCCCTGTCCATCCAGAACCCTCCTAGCGAATTACTGTCGACCCAGCAGTAAGTTTGCCACATCAAGAAAATAAGCCCATCACTTGAAGAAACAACCCAGGCCTCTACCCAATTCCCCCTGAAGAGAACACCCAGCCTTTTGAAACAATCGCAATGGAACTCATCGTGAAGCTACCCAAATCAAATGGGTATGACTCAATCCTTACCATAACCAACCACGATTGTACCAAAGGTGTCATCCTCATACCGTGCTTGGAAAGCATGACAGCCGAAGAATTGGCGATGGAATACAAGCAAAAGGTGTTCCCTTTTGTGGGAATACCTTTGAAAATCATTTCAGACAGAGATACAAGATTCACCAGTCACTTTGCAAAAGAAGTGTGCGCTCAATTAAGAATAAAACAAAATATCAGCACAGCCTATCACCCACAGACCGATGGACAATTGGAAAAAACAAACCAACATGTGGAAACGATGCTGAGAATCTTCTGTAACTACCAACAGACGGATTGGGCCGAATATCTTCCCATGATCCAATACATGATCAATGCTTGGGTATCTGAAACAACGAAGAAGACGCCATTCGAACTCTGGATGGGGTATGTTCCCAGGGCTCACCAGCCAGAATGACCTAGCCACATGCCAAGAGTGGAGTGGCATGAAACAAGATTCAAAGAAGCAAGGAAAAATGCCCAAGAAGCGATGAAAAGGGTGCAAAACTTATGGACCAAGGAAACGAAATTCAGGGGTTATCAGAAGGACGACCAAGTTTGGTTAGAGGCGAAACACCTGCAGACCACTCATCCTACAACCAAACTAAGACCAAAAAGATACAGCCCTTTCAGAGTAACAGAAGCCATCAGTCCGGTGACCTACAGACTGGAACTACCGGCGCAATGGAGGATCCATGTCAAGAATCGCTGACGCTCGACTCTTGATAGAGTTCGCAGTAGCGTCTCACCTGTTCTGGAGTGCTGATTGATATAGCTCAATCACTAAGCTTTGAAGTTCCTTGGAGGTTACCCAAGGGGAGCGAGAGTTGGTTAGACGATGAGAAGGGTCACTCCAATAGGTGAGATTATAGTCAGCAAGACCAATGTATGATTAATTTGAGCTTGGCTCGACTTTACAACTGCTGAAAGGTTTAAATACAAGTCTGCTACTTAGAGATTTGTAAGTAGCAAATATGATCAATAAGCAGTCTTCTCAGGCCTGTCAGCTCTTCCTAAGTATCAGTAAGCTATCAATAAGCTATGATATCATAGAGTGGTTTTTGGATTTTGGAACAATAGTATGGGAACAATCAGTCATTCGATCAGTAAGCATCCAGCCATCGGGTCAGTAAGCATATCAGTATCAGGCCACAATAAGTCCCACAGAACGTCAAGGCAAAGGTACCACATATCAGAACAATAGTGGGTCTAGGCATGCCACTTGCATCCAGACCTCTTACAGAATGCCCAGTGAGTGGAGGCATGTTTGGGGATGGAAATAGGTGTGGATTGGAAGGAGGGAGGATGAGTTCTGGGACCAGGAGGTGTGGCTTGCCCTGTAGATCGAGGTAAGTCCATAACAATCCATAACATGTTTCATGCAAGTTTGCTAATGCCATATAGAGAGACGGAAGCACACAGCACAAACTATCTAAAACCGCCTCCAGAGATCGTAGAAGGACAGGAAGAGTGGGAAGTGGAAAAGGTGCTAGATTCAAGACGAAGAGGGAAGAAGAAAAGGTTACAGTACCTCCTCAAATGGAAAGGATTTCCAGAAGCAGAAAATACTTGGGAGTACGAAGAAGACATATCAGCGGAAGAACTGATTAAAGAGTATCAAAAGGAAAGAAGAACAGCTATAAGGACGATGGAGGTACAAAAGGACGACCAAGAGATGACCCCAGATGCCCATCAACCCCTCATTTCCCTCACAAAGGCATTTTCACAACTCTCCATGTCCGATCTGCCTCACCAGTCCCTGACACCCTCGCACATCTCTGTGTCCTCTGATACAGAGTCGCCTCGACCAGTCCCTCCGCCAAAGGGAGGAATGGGAGCTCTACCTAGCCCAGAAGCAGGCCCAAGCCAGCAAGAAGCGAAGAGCCCGGACTCGAGCCTCGCAGATGCTACCTTCCTCCGACTACCCCCTGGGTTCGAAGGAGATCTTGAAGCAGGGCTGCAAACCCACACCTGGGGAGGGGGTGAAGGGGGAGCAGAGCCTCAGGGCTCCCCACCAGAAGCCAGTGCGTCGACTCAGTCCCCAGCCTCTGAACAAACTGGTGAAGAACCTAGCGACCGCCCTGGACCCCCTTGGCTCCTATACAACGGAGGGCCGACGTGTACCACCGTCCTCACCAGAGACTACCAGTGGGAAAACGCCAAGTACCAACGGTTCGCAATCATTGACAGGGAACCACTTGTCTATAGCACTATGGGGCAAGGACAGCTGGAGTATGGAGAACCCCTATACGCTGCCCCTTGCGAGTGTACCTTCCCATGGACAATCGACGAGACGCAACTCGATGTTTTTACCCCCTCTTCCTTCTTCCACCGAACCTACCTTCAAGGGGCAGAACTCCTTGGCGACTTTGGAGTGCTCGCCAAAATCTACCACCTCCAACAAACCGCCACAGCCAAGTGATACCTCGATAAGGAGCGAAATCGCCTCAACAAGCTCCAAGATGAGCTCACCAGTGGGTGGTTGGTGTTGGACATCGCCAGGAGGCAGGTCGAGTCTGGCATCAAGGGGTCCAAGGACCGTCTTGCTAAGGCCAAGGTACGGTCCCGCATTTGCGAGGTTTACGGCATTGAGCGACCAGACGCCCTCATGGGAGAGGGAGAGGGAGGAGACTACTTGGAGGAACTGGGACTGGGCAAGAAGAAACATGGGGTACGAAACCCCTTGAAGATCTATGGGAGGGGCGACGGCAAGTGCGCCTATTGCCCTTTCAGCGCTCACACCACAGACGAGTGTGAAGACCCCCACTCTCAATGCACAGCGCAAAGAGGATGCCAAGTCCCAACCGAGCACCCTTTCTATCTAACTCTCGAGCATTGCCCAGCATCAGAGTTGTGGGATGGGCATTGATTCCAAAAGGAGCCCCCCATCGAAGCTGCCAGCAACCAGTGGTACCAAGACAAGAAGAGGTTGATGGAAGACATCGCCCGCATATCTGCTACTGGGGCCTTACCTTCACGACACCCATCCGCTGGAGCGACCCCTGTCACCAAAACCGTCTTTCTCACACCTGAGCAGCGGGAAGAGCTCACTCAAGGGGCAGAACAACTGCGAAGAGAGGGAGGTCTTCCACGAGCGGGAGAGTCAGAGCCAGCATGGAGGACGAGGAAGAAAGAGAGGCAGAAGGCGGCTCGGGCAGCTAACAAGCAGAGGAAGCATGAGGTGCTTCGAATGACAGCCCAAACCGCAGAAGCAGGGCCGTCCAAGAAAAGCAAGAAGTCGAACAGCCCCACCACTAACACCCCTGTCGTCCCCTTAGCTCTGGGGAACGTCTTCTCCACCGATGGGTACCCTATGACCTACCACTATCTAGCCGTGGTCCGCAAAGTCAAACGCATCGACACCAAGGGGGCTAGGGAGATCTACCTGAGTTTATATATCAGTAAAATCCTCGAGGAGTTTTGAGCACTCCGAATTCAAGAGCTGTGACAAGAGCAAGAGCACCGACAAGAAATGGGAGATGACCTCCCAACCACAGAAGACTATGACGATGACATGGACCTCCACAACTGGGAGGCTGAAGATCGAGGAGACTAAAGGGCGTGGAAGCCCTGACCTTAAAGGGGAGGTGATGTTATGGAACGTCCTCTCCTTCTGGCTTACCGTATTCGCATTCCCATGTTTCATAGTGTGGCCCTCTGTGTTCCTGTTCCTCATGCCGTGGTATGTGCTACTGGCCCTATGCTGCCTTGCTTACTTTGTGATTGACGAATCTGTAGGATACAAAGTATGACTCGATCCTGGTACTGATGACTGAGGACTTACTGATCGTCTTATAAACCCAACAAAGCCCATAAAGAGTTCACTGTGTTCTGGTACTTACTTGACTTGTTGTGACTCGAAGACTGATGACTACCTACTGTTAGGATTGGTACGAACGCTTAGGAAGCGTTGCTCAGTTTTACTAAGTGCTTAGTACGCACTTACGAAGGACTAGTAACTACTGTACTTGTATGGCTTGTATTTAAGCAGTAGTTGATGCGTAGAAGCCGAGCCAAGCTCGACTTAATCAACATTCTATTCTGCATACCTCTCTCAGTTCCCTCAAAGCTTCAGAGTGGTCCTATTTCATCTTATCAACTCAAGTTCCCTCTGGTTTAATACCCAGAGAACTATGAAGCTTATTGATTGTGCTATAACAATCAACGCTCTGTGAGAGTTGGGACTTACAAGAAACTCTATCAGGAGTCTCAGGTACGAGATTCTTGACAATAAGTTGGTAAATGCACTTGTAGCCAATTCTAGGTTACTTGTGAGCTTGTCGGCTTTTCCACTTGTACAAGCTTGTACAAGTTTGTACAAGTCAAAACAAGTTTGTGGCAGGTTTCCTGATGTTCCTGTTTGCCCGCCACCATCCAATAATGTCTTGAACCTTCTCATGACACTCTTGAGGGTACACTGTCAGCTCATCAGTGACAGGAGTCGGCACCATGTTGGTAAGGTCTGAGAGGTCGTCGAACATGTTGGAAGGACTAGGAGCCTTTAAAAAAGTCAGCACAAAAGTAAATGAGCATGGAATAACTGTGACTTACAGCAGTGGCTTGACTTGAGGGATTCTTGACACCCATCTCTGCATAGACAAGGGAGTAGTGTTCCTTGATACTCTCCTCTGTGTCTGCAACCCATTGGTCAGGCCATTCAGCGTTCTTGAAATACTCCAACTTGTACGATGGGTGAAGGACTGTATATGGTATCAGAAAATCAGAAAGTTTGAGGGACTCAAGTTGACTTACTGGTAGCAAACCTGTAAACCATAGAACGGTCAGCAAGAGTGTAGTAATGGCTGAGCAACCTGGTGCCTACAGCTAGTGCAGACTTCATAGCAGGGAAGTAACTTGTATTGGCAGAATCAGACTCCAAAACATCGTGTATCTTGTCCATATGTCAAGGTTTTGACTCTTGTTAGTGCTGAAGCCTTCAAGTGATAACGTGCACCTTGATTATGGGCTTTTATGCAGCGGTCTCTTGCTTCCTAATGATATTGATAAGTTCTAAGGCACTACAAAGGCAATACTTGTCTTGTGCCCAGAGCGCCTTGTTGGCCTTGCAGGTAAACTGGCTGGCTTATCAGGCCCAAAGTTTTGAGGAGACAGGGAACCTTCATTTAAGTGAAGCGTAGGGCTTCACCATCGTACTTTAGCAGCTTATATACAGGTGGGCACTACTACACTGACTAAACCCAAGTATCAGTAGTAAGCGTCCTCACTAAGCTATTCCCAATCCTAATACAACTAGTCAGCATCAATAAGCGAGACTAGTAAGCCGATTCATCAGCCCTCAGTCATCAATCAGTAAGCATACAGTAGGTATCCAGTCAGTGATCCCAATATCTGAGTCAGAGCCATACCTGATTACATGAGAGGCAGAGACGAAGCCATATACCAAATACAGTAGGAGCTTTCCCACGGGTCGCTCCAGTCCTTTGCTAGGGCATTACGCCAAACTAGCTCTTGATCCTAGTAAAGCACGTGCTCCCAATACTGTCACGTGCCTTCTCCGAGGTACTGAAAGTCCATAAGTTAGCGCAATAGGTCCCAAGTCCTTAACACCATAGCAGGTAGAACCTTTGTGATGTTGGATTCAGATTTTGAAAAGGCCATTGTTGCATTCTTGAAAACCTGCCCTGCTTTGAGAACACATGACATGGGATGAATATGTGACACTCACTTGGAGAATTTTACACAGCTGAGCAGTGATTTTCCAGTCTTCAGTGCTCATCTCATAGTCCTGGAGGCCAAACTTCTGATTGGCAGTCAACTCATCAATTGCAACATGATATTGCACTGCAATGTTCAGCATGTCATATGTAGAGTTCCATCGGGTCTTCACATCACAGGGAATTATCTGAGGAGCAAGGCTGAGGTGATCCAGAATGCTGAACCACTCTGGTAGGGCAAGCGTTGAAGAGTTCTTGACTGCGAATGATATTTTATGAACCTGGGAGAGACTCAGATGTCAGCTGACATCAGCAGAAAGTGTGCGAGTGCATACCTTGTTAAGCATGACTCGGACAGGTTGGAGGGACTCCAATATCCCATTATTGTTGTTGTTGTTGTTGTCATCATCTTCATTGTTGTCATCATCATCATCACCATCATCACCATCATCAATTTCTTCATCATCGGTGCTCCCATCTTCCTCAACCTCTGGCCCCCCTTTGGATGTGTCAAACTGACGTATGATTGCCTTAGCAATCAGATTCACAATGTGTAGGAAACATTGGATACACATCTTCTCTCCCCCAAACACAGGAAGAATTCAGGAAAGTCGCACAATCATTTTGTCATTTGCTGATGCGTTATCACAGGCTACTGAGAGAATCTGGCCCCCAGGTGAGTATTCATTTGTCCCATCTTACTAAGTCGAATCTTACTTTGTCCCCAATGCCATAGTCTTTGAGAATGTCAGAAAACACTTGTGCCAAGTTGACCCCAGAGTGTGATTTTGCCACCTCAACAATGTCAAGGAGGAAGCACACAGGTACATCATCTTTCTCTAGATGTATGGTTACTGCCACATAAGCCCTGTAATTTGTAGATGTCCATCCATCGGTTCCAAAGCTCAAATGACCGTTATACTCCTATCTGTCTGTCAATGGCAACAACCCTCAAAATATTAGAGGTCCCACCTGTAAGTACTTCACGATGCGTTCCTTTGTCTTTTGAAAGACCTCATTAACATCGCAAGCAACAGTTGCCGCCAAGGGGATCTGATAAAGAGGGCACCCAGTCTTCATCAAGGTATGAAAGCCCTTGTCCTCCACAATTGAGAATGGCCGCATCAACTCTGCAACCCACTTAACAATTTCAGCCCTATGGATGTCCAATGAGCTTGTTAGTGATGGGAATATAGCAGAGCATATGTCCCATTACTGGGTTTCCTCTGATGTATGTTGGCAGTGCATGTAGCTGACTACACCCCTGCCCTTCAGGTTCAAGAATATCACCGCGATATTCCCATTCGGTGAGTTTTCAGCTTGCCCAATGCCACTCGCACCTGGTCCACATCTTTTACCTCATACACTTTTGTGAACACCTCCTTGCCCCAACATTTCTTCGAATGGCTTCGCAAATTTGAGGTAGAGCCTTTATCATTTGTGTCCAGGAAGTGTCTGACCTTCTGTTTACAACCAACAGCGGTACATTTGAAAACATGGCACTGGCAGCCACAATTTTCTTCAATTGCCGGAATAGGGTCATAGAATGCATATACAGGTGCATCCCATGTCTTCATCAAATGTGCTACAAGGTCATTCAGCTGACATGCTGAAAAGTATGTACTTTGGAGCAGGACTCACCATGCTCTTGCTCTGGAGTCTCAGTCACCGCTTCCCCCCTCCTCTTTTGGCCAGTAATCTTGGGCACGAACTCCTTCAAGATATCAGAGTCATCTTTACTGCTATTGCTTTCATCATCATCATCACCATCAGTACTATCAGCTACTTCAAGGCAGGGTTTTGGGTTAGATTGGTGAGTGACCTGTCCTCTTGGCATTGTTGGCAATCCATCATCACTGCTGACATTGTCGCTAGTACTGGTATTATTAACTTCACAATTAGTGATGTTCTGGCCTGGCTTGGTGTTACGATCCGCTGGAATGTGTTATGCTCCTGCGGGCGCAAGGGCCAGACGTTGGCAGTTTGAGGTCTGGGTGCGCGTTAAGCAGCACTAGAAGGTTTTTGTTCGAATGGGGGCTGGTCTCCCTACTCAGTGAGCACCTGTGAAGCAAGGCTAAATCGATAGACAAGTAAATGTGGTCTGTGCAAGGGTCTAAGTTGACGATGAAGTGATCCCCCTCCTCGGAAGGTCCTTGCCAGTAGTTCTTGAGTCGAAGTTGGTCCAGTGGCCTTCCCACTTTGTATGCCAATGACCAGAAAGTCGCAAGATTGATTCTAAGTCAGGCTTAAGGCCCAACCGTGAATGATATGGGTTTATATACATGTTGCAGTCCGTCTAGGACGCTTGGTGAGTCAGGTAAGTAACAATAGCAACGAATGGCCTTAAGGGCTCTTGGGTCGAGTCAGAGTAGCAAGCGGAGGGACAATAATAAGTACTAGGGATCGAGATGGTAACGATGAATGAGTCACAATAGCTAAGCGAAGGTAAAGTGATGGTAGCTAGTGGAGAAGTTTTATGGAAGGGTAAGTAGGAAGTCCGAGGGGGTAAGGGAGTAGTAAGCGAGATAGAAGTAAGAAAGGGAGAAAAAGTGAGCGGTGGTAAGTCCAGGGGAGCGGATCATAACAGAATGGACCCCATTTTTCTTTCTTTCGTTCTCATGTGACCGATGACCCCGTGACAGACTAGACTCGTGACTCATACCGACTGACTCATAGATTGTGCAGCACGATTGATACTCAAGTACATCGTTTCGTATCCATCACCCCCTCCGCTTACAACCTACAATTGATGTACCTAACACCTCGTTTCACCTTTTAGACTCGTCTCTAGCGTTCCCCAGACTCGTCTCGTAGCTCCCCTGCCTCACGTACGGACCACGCCTCTTTACTATAAAAGACCCCTATGATAGACAGTTAGGCCTTAAGCCTGACTTAGTTGAACCTGTATCAACAAGCAGTAGTCTTCAGGGATAATACCCAGTTGAACCCTCTACTCTCTGTACCTAAGTCAACGTTGTGACTTAGCGTGAACCGATCCCTTCAGACTACTTGAAGACCTATTACCTTTGCAAAGGTACGATGAATGACTGACCGTGACACCGACCCCCAGCTGTGTGGGATACTAGATGGCGCACCTGCTAGTAGTCGACTTAGACCGTGGACACACCGCATTTACTTGCATTGTCAGATAGAGCAGCACTAGTGTGCGTTAGGCTCTCAAACCGAAGTCTTGGACTGCTATCCAAGCAGAAATCTGCTGAGTAGGGAGACCAGCCCCCGAATGTAGAGCGTGCTTAAGCACCCAACCCCGAACTGCCAACGTCTGGCCTTTATGCACCGCAGGGCATAACATAAGTCAGGCTTTCACATCCGACACACTGGCAGCTCTACCACTTTCCCTAGCACCGAATCTCAACACCTACGTACCCGCACCCAAAAGGAAACAAGATGACCTACCCCGCAGTGTACAAGGGGAAGCTCTCTGGATCAGAGACATTGCTCAACTAGGATATTGGGTCAAGCATGAGAGCAAGTGGTACCCCGTTGAACTTTACAACTATACACACACCGACAAACAACAGAGGATCCACACCAGACACGCGTGGTTTATCCTACTAGAAGACGAAAATGACAGTACTTGGCATACCAGAGGAGCCAACATGGTCAACATTACAAATGACCTAGGACTAGGATGGTGGGATGTAGTGGATCCCAACCATCAAGCAGGACAGCACACTATCACTGCACCAGAACCAGCACAAATATTGGCAGCCCCTTCAGCGGGACTGGTGCCAATGGACACGATCGCGGCCACAATGGTCACACCAGCACAGCCAGCCGTAACGGGCAAAACAGGGGAGGACTCATTGGCCTCCCACCCCCGATCTTCGACGGCAACGGTGTCACGAACAGTGACCTCCGGAACCACAGGAATCAAAGGGGACGGACAGGACAATGTCCAGAGACCTCCCTGCAATGAAGGGGGACGACCCAGCAAAGGGGGACAACCCCAATGCTCCCACAATGCCCCCCAGACCCCCAAAGCGCCAGCAAGGGCATACACAAATAGATCCAAAGAGAACCCCTTAGGAAATCCCCAAGGGAATCCCCAGATCACATCTAGGACCCTAGACGATCTAGATATCTCTAAGATCGGAACAGGGGATCGCCAGAGGTACAGATCTGGCCACAGATCTGCATCAATCCTAAAATACCTTGAGAAGCAAAGTGGCCACAACCCCCAAGGAAGCGCGCCACAACCCCAAGCGCCCAGAATAACTCCTCCCCAACCTGTTGGACGATCCAGACCAAGGACAGATGGCATTATGCCATTGGAACAACAAGACAGACCAAGAATAGCCCCTAGAGTAATAACACTTACTAGAGTACCATCTCTGTGTATATAAGAACCCCCAATATGAGCAGACTGTCCTCAGACTGTCCATTTGTGACACTCCCATCGTCTCCTCCCCTTACTGCCTTGCACCAAGCAGCTCAGTGCCTCTGCCCTCCCCTGTACTCTCTGAAACCCCCTGTGTCCCGACACTCGACCCATATCGTCAACCCACGTCCCCTGTCCATCCAGAACCTTCCTAGTGAATTACTGTCGACCCAGCAGTAAGTTTGCCACAAACAGAGCCAAGTCTGACCTATTCCTGGACAAATTCCTGGGATATGAACTCATCAACGGAGAAAGCAGAACCTTCCAGGTCCCATACCTAAAGACAGCCTTGTGTCTGTCCTACATCGCTGGACCTAACGTAGGCGCATGGGCTAACGCCAAAAGGCGCTGGCTCAGGGACCAAGTCAAGGTCCACGGAGTCCCCCAAAGCAGTGACATGCTGTGGGACTCATTTGAGCATGACTTCAGGGCGGCGTACGTCGATTCAGACGCGAATTTGAATGCCCTACAGAAATTCCAAGAACTGAAAATGATCGGAGGAGACATCGACTCCTACATCGCCACTTTCGACCGACTCTGTGAAGAGTCCGACTACAGAGAGGACGACCTCAGGGCGATTGTCAAGTTCAGGGAAGGACTCCCACAGAAACTCCTCCAGGAGATCATCATGCACAACGTACCAGCCCCCACCACCATGAACACGTGGAAGAAGAAAGCCAGAGAATGACAAACGGTGTACAAAGAACTCAGGAACGTCACCGCAAAGAAACCATTCCCCGCGCAGCAACTAGCCCAATATCTAGGGCTATGAAATTACCAGCCAACACAGCGACCAGCATACGGGCCGAAACCTAACCAAGGAAGAACCCCACAGATAACCAGTCAAGTCGTCCCCATGGATGTGGATGCAGGAAACACAGGCAGAAGGTTTGGACCAGGGCAATAGAGCCTAGAACGGCAGGACCTCTACCAGAAAGGCGCATGCTTCATTTGCAAAGTGGAGGGGCACATCAGTCGCGACTGCCCACAGAAACTGAAGAAACTGTACCAAGGGCAGCCGAGTCGCGCCCGCATCGCGCCCGCGTCGCAGAGGTCGCCAAGCTGAAAGCAACCATCAGTAACGATGAAGCCCTGAAACAGATTGGAGGACTGGAAGGCGTCCTCAAAATGTTACCAAACGAACCCAAAGCGGTAAAGATCCGCGCGATCAGTGCACTGCAGGATTTTTACCAGGCCCAAAACTAGCTGCCGTAGTTAGGGCTCTAAAGATATGGACGATGTACATAAACAAGCACAACTCAATCAAGTTGCCGTTTTCATTACACACGTATCGAGGAAAGGCAGAAGAAACAGCGCTCGTCGACAGTGGTGCAACAGAAAACTTCGTGGATTACAAAACTGTGGCTAGGTTACACCTCGGAACCAAGAAGTTAGAACAAGTATGTCCCATCATTAACATAGACGGGACATCGAACCAGGCAGGGGACATCACGCATTACTGCGACCTCCTGGTGACCAGAGGACAGCAAACTGGACGAGAAAGATTGTTCGTCACTAACCTAGGGAAGGACCGATTCATCTTTGGATACCCCTGGTTACGAACATTCAACCCCGAAATTGACTGGACAACGTGGATTGTAAAAGGTCCAGAGACATGAATGGAAACCTTACTCAAAGGTAACCTAACCAGAAGGGAACATTTGGCTGAAGCAATGAGAGTGGCGGCCGGCCAGCTCGAAGAAGGTGAAGAACTGTACGTCGCCATCAGAACGATCAAATCAGAACCAATTGAAGTCAACAAGGCGACCATTGCCCAGCAAATGGCAGAAAAAGCTTATGATGCTGGGAAGGTAAATACGGAACAAACAGTCCCCACAGTTTTCAAGCAACATTGGAAAGTATTCTCGGAATAGGAAGCCCGTCAACTACCACCATGCCGCAAATGGGATCACAAGATCGAACTGAAACCAGACGCGCCCGACGTAATTAACAGCAAAGTCTACCCGCTATCAAAAGACAAACAGAAAGTACTCAATGAATACATCACGGACAACTTGGATAAAGGTTACATCACGGCATCGGCATCTCCCTACAGCTCCCCAACCTTCACAGTCAAAAAGAAGGACAGAACGCTCCAAATCATACACGACTACTGAAAGCTAAACGAATATACCGTTATGGACGTCACACCACTCCCCCGCATACAATCAATCCTGGAAGAACTGAGAGGCAAGACATTGTTCAGTAAGTTCGACATCAGAGCCGGATATAACAACATCCGGATCACCAAAGGAGATGAGTACAAAACCGGATTCAAAACTAACAAAGGACTGTTCGAATGGGTGGTAATGCCCTTCGGACTATGCAATGCACCGGGCACGTTCACTCGCATGGGAAATGACGTATTACGGCCCCTATATGCAAAATACCCCGGGAAATTCCGCCACTACATGGACGACTGCATCGTTATGACCGGAACCGGAGAACGGGAACTCCACGTCAAAATTTGTCACGACTTCTTCGAACTGCTGGAACAACACAACCTGTTCCTGAAACTGGCAAAATGCGAGTTCTTCCAAACAGCCATCGACTACCTAGGAATCAGGGTAGAAGGCGGAGAACTAATGATCGACCCTGCAAAGATCGCCAGCATTAAGGAATGGCTGACCACCCTCAAAACTGTCAAAGAAGTAAGAAGTACCCTCAGACTCCTCAGATATCACAGACCATGGATCCCCAACTTTGTGCGAATCGCCAAACCACTCACAGACCTGTTGCAAAAAGGAAAGGAATTCGCGTGGGACGCCGCCTGTGAAACGGCAGTAAGGAAGCTAATCGGACTGGTCACATCTGAACCGGTCCTAATACCACCAGACCCAGACCAGCAATTTATCCTATACATAGACGCATCCCGGTTCGCAACCAGAGCCATCTTGTACCAGGCCGACAAGGAACAGACAAACAAACGAGGAGACCCCTTACTGAGACCCATCGGATTCCACTCCCAGACGTTCACAAAAACGGAGCAGAACTACCCAATTTACGACCGAGAACTACTCGCGATCATAAGAGGCCTACGAACCTGGCAACACCTACTGAGGAATACAACAATACCGGTACTAGTCTTCACCGACCACGCCAACCTGCAATACTATAGAGAACCACACAAACTAGGCCCGCGAGTCAATGGGTACGTCACTGAACTTGCAGACTTCAACATCCAGTTGATATATAGACCCGGAGCCACCAACCGCACTGACACCCTATCAAGACGACCCAACCTCACACCAGACACAGACAACTACCCACTTATCATCACGTTACCCGACCACCTATTTGTACCCCCAGACGCCCCGACATGAAGCTACACCACGACTCGACAAAAGGACACCACCGAAGACAGCGACCCCGGCTACGAGTCAAATGAAATGGAATTGGTGGACCACGGCATCCCCATTCTCAAAGCAAGAGCCGCGACACTACTCAATAGATCGGAACTATCTGCCAAGTATCTAGATGACAAAATCATGAATGACCAGAGAACATTGCAGGCCACCATCCAATGATGGCAGCTCAGCCACTCACTCATGAAGAATGGACAACTATGGACCAAGAACGGTGCACTCATTGTTGTGGGAAACAACGACGTTAAGAGGGGGGTAATTTCCCTTTTTCACGATACTTCAACAGCAGGGCACCCCGGAATCACCAAAACTCTGCTCATGATGGCCAAATATTACTGGTGGCCGGGCATGAAAGAATTCGTCATGAACTACGTCAAAGGGTGCGCAACGTGTCAAATGACAAAGGTAAATACCCATCCGACAAGACCTACCCTCTTCCCAATCACCGCCGAACCAAACGCTCTACCATTTCAAACAATCGCAGTCGACTTCATCATCAAATTGCCAATCTCGGAGGGATATGACTCAATACTGACAATTACAGACCACGACTGTTCTAAAGCGGCCATATTCCTACCCTGCAACGAGTCCATCGATGCCCCCGGAGTAGCAGAACTGTACGCACAGCAGGTGTTCCCACACTACGGCATTCCCCACAAGATCATCTCCGACAGAGACCCCAGGTTCGCCGCCAATTTCACCACGGAACTATGCAGAACGCTCAGGATCAAGCAAAACATCTCCTCAGCATACCACCCACAGACGGACGGACAAAGTGAACGTACCAATCAAAGCCTAGAGCAATATCTATGAGCCTTCTGTGGAAACAACCAAGACCAGTGGGTGAGATGGCTACCAATCGCGCAGTACACAAAGAACTCTTGGCTGCACGCAACTATGAAAAAGACCCCCTACGACACGATATTAGGATACACCCAGACCGCACACCAACCACTCAGAGAAACAGACATACCGACGCTCGACGAATGAATTGACAACATTCGATTAGCCCGCAAACAGGCCCAAGAGGCCATGAGCAAAGCACAAGAAGGGCTGATCAAAGCAACCAAGTTCAGAGGATACGAAGAAGGGAGGAAGGTCTGGCTAGAAGGAATGAACATCAAAAGACCTTATGACTCCCCCAAACTCTCCCCAAGGTGATACGGACCTTTCGAGGTAGTCGCCAAAATATCTCCGGTAGCGTACAAACTCCGCCTCCCCAAAACATGGCAGATCTACGATGTGTTTCATGCGTCGCTTCTCATGCCCTTCACAGAGACCGAAGAGCATGGACGCAATTTTATCGAACCACCACCGGACAAAATAGAAGGCGAAGAAGAATGGGAAGTAGAACAGATCCTCGGAAAACGACATCACGGCCGAGGAAGAAAACTGCAGTATCTCATAAGATGGAAGGGATACGCCCCCGCGCACGATCAATGGATTGACAGATCCAACATGAAAACATCAGAACTCATTGACGCATATGAAACACGACAAACAGAGCGCCCACCTCGAAGGAGTATAAGAACCCTGAGGAAAGGACCAGTGGCAACCATCCACTCCGCTACCCTCTCCCACTCTAACAAACTACCACCCAAAAACCATTATCGATCTATGTCCCAAGAACAATGTCACCGCTACGGTTTCACCAGCTCACTCAGTAGCAATGGGAAGATAAGATGACGATGAAGACGATTGTGAAGACGATGATAACGATTGCTAGTCCAAACATAGACTCGTCCGTATTCCGAGTGTGACTTGAAGAAGAGTATAACCCCTACTTAGAGCAAAGGTGGTCAAGGGATGTCCAAGATCGCTTTCACTCTGAGTGGAAAGACGAGGGTCAGCTGCAAAGATGGCTTGTCTTTGACAGCGAGCCCTGAGTGTGGAACAATGATGTATATCGACGAAAGACTCGGCTTAGCAAGTCCTACTGGTACATGGCACGTATAAATAGGTACAGGGGAGGCTATGCCCATAAAGCCAGAACAACGGTACATCAAACTATCACAAGGAGGCGGTGGTCGGCACATCAACGCATCACATCAGAACAAAGGCCACATCAGAAAGTACGTATCGTAGGGGAATATCATAACGCCGGTTCTAGAACTTACCCCGGTCCATGGCGTACAAGCTAGCCGTCCCAGGAGCCGGTGACATCACCCTCCTTCTAGACGGCAAAGCGACCTCGCTTTATGTTCTTCCCTTTTGGAGGGACTCGGGGAAAGTTCTCGTCGTCCCAAAGTACCGCAGGGACCAGGTACTGTTGGCGGGCGAGACGTTTCAATACGTGGGCCAGTTCAAGGCATCCGCGAGTGAGGGTGTACTTTTCATGGAGAAGGCTGAGGTCAGCCTCAATTTGGTCCTGCTGTAGCTCCATTTCTTGAGCCTTGAGGTAGGTGTCGCGGGCGCGGGTGAGGTCGGCCACGACGCCATAGTCTTTGAGCTCGATGGCGGCCTGACGAAGCGACTCGAAGGTCGTGGTACGTCCTTCGATGATGGTTTGGACCCAGAGGGGGAGTGGCTCAGGGACCTCATTGAGGCAGATGTCGGGAGATGCATAGATCTCCATGGAGTAGGAAGCCTTGGTCGAGAGCTCCTTGCCGGTGAGGCTGAAGGCCTTGGTGTAGTCTCCGGAGTGTAACTTGATGAACTTGGCCAGGAGGTAGAGGCCGTCATCCATGGGGATGTCGAAGTTGGGGATCTTGCTGTTGTTCTGGACGTACCCCTCAGGGGGCTCTTCGGAGTCCTCATCGCCCACAAGCTCCTCAAGGCGGAGGAACTTCTTGCGGAGCTCCCAGATTTCTGTGCTGTGGGCGGATTCATGCTCTTCAATGGTCCGGAGGAGCCCGGCGGCGATCTGGCACATAGTTTCTTTGGGGATGTGGGGGTTGGTGGCCAGGAGCGAGGCGGTGGAGCGCGGCGAGAGGGGAGCTCCAGTGACATGTGGGATGGCATAAGAACTGGCGGACTTGGGAGAGGCCGATTCGAGGTTCTGGGACATTTTGCACTTGCGCTCGAAGTGGGCGGCGAGGGTCTCGAGATGGAATTGCAACCAAGGGTTTGGGGGTAGCTTGAGGCCGGGTAATTCCCAGAAGATCGGGAGGGCGAAGAGAGGATCGACTTCGAAGGGGGCCAGTTTGGTGATGAGATGACAGTGATGCAGGCTCCCTTTTTATGCGGGTGTAGTGGGCTGTGCTTGTGATATTCTCGGATCAGTTCGTCTGCAAATATTGCCGTTCTTGGTTCCCAGGTGTTGTCGCTGTGGGGATATCCCTTCCATTTGATCAGATATTGGAGCTGCCGGCCTCTACCTTTGAACCGGTGATTGATAATGGCCTCCACTTCATATTCTTCTTCATCTCCAATCAGGTCGGGTGGCGGTCAGAGGAAGTTGGGTCCATGAGCGGGAGTTTCGCGATAGGGCGATAAGAGGGAGGCGTGGAACACGTCGTGAATGGCCCAAGACACTGGGAGCTCTAGCTGATACGCCACTGATGAGATCTTTCTGATGATCTTGAAGGGTCCCTGGCATTTTGGGGCTAACTTGGAGGTCTGGTATGGGAGCTTTAGGTTACTTGCTTCGAGCCATACCTGATTTCCAACTTGAAACATGTCCTTTCAGATCTCTCCTGCACGCACTGATTGATTGATGGCCGCTGTAGCTTGCGCCCTTCATTGGAGAAGGTCGTCAATTCGGGCTTCCGCTTCTTGATTGTTTGTCCCTAGGACTTGGTTCGGATATAGGATGGGTCGATATCCCAGTAAGGCTTGATTGGGCATCATTTTCAGTGTGGAGTTGACTCGGTCGTTGTGAACTGCCGAAGCAATGGTGAGCCATTTGCTCCAGTCGTTCGGTTGCGCGCTCATTACCAGACGGAGATATTGTTCGATCCACTGGTTTGTCCATTCGGCGAGTCCATCAGTTTGAGGGTGGAATGCCGTCGATAGATTCTGTTGGACCCCCAGTTTCGCCATGAGGGCTCAACCAAAATGTGAGGTGAAGTGGGGGTCTCGGTCAGTGATGATCTTCTTTGGTAGTCCGAACCATCTGTAGACGTTGTCGAGGTACATTTGTGCGATGTCGAGGCCTGTGACAGTTTTTAGCAGGGGATGAAGGTGGCCGCTCATGAACAGCCGCGGTCCACTATGGTGAGGATCGCGTCGTGGCCGTGGCTCTTGGGCAAGCCGGTGATGAGGTCCATGGCTATGCGTTCGAAGGGCTTGGCGTCCGGAGGGGTGTCGATCTTGTAAATGGGGACTCTGGGGCGATGAGTGCGAATTTTGTTCTGTTGGCACTCACCGCACCCTTTGACATAGTCTGTTATCCACACGGTCATGCCAGGCCACCAGAAGTCTCTTTTTACTTGACGGAGGGTTTCGTCTCTCCCCGGGTGTCCTGCCATCGGCGCGTCATGGGTGTGGGTCATGATGCGCCGTTTGAGTTCGAGGTCTGGGGGAACGACTAGTTTGCCCGATTGGGTCCACTTAGGGACGTGGTGCGACTGTTCTTCTTGCGTGCAGTGAAAGGCTTCCTTCCATTTGTTCATGAGAAGCGGGTGTTGTTTCTGCGACCACCGGATGTTGTCTTCGAGGTCTTGATGGATTGAGTCCAGGTCAAAGACTCGGATTGGTGATGGCGGTTTGGGGTGTCGCGGCGACGGTTCGACCAGGAGTGTCCGTGCTAATCCTCGATGTTCGTCGGGGATTTCATAGTGGGAGTTGACAAATAGTGCTTCTGGGAGGACAATTACCTGTTTGTTGTCTCCTTCGCCTTTGTCCTTCAGGGGTGGACGTGATAGGAAGTCCGCTGCCATGTGAGACTTTCCTGGTGTTACTTGGATGTTGAACCAGTAGTCTTGGAGGAGAGCGTGCCATCGGGCTGTGCACCTGTTTAGGTCTCTTGGCTCTTTCCAGAAGGCGAGGTTTGCATGGTCAGTGACCACTGTGAAGGGGTGCTGGGTGAACCCTAAGTGTTGTCTCCAGTGCTTGAGTGCTTTGACTACTGCCAGCAGTTCTCGTTCGTAGATGTCAAAGTTTCGTTCTGCGGGGATAAAGGTGGCCGAGTAGTATGCGATAGGGTGGAGGCGGAATTTGAGGGGGCGTTCTGGGTTGGGGTCGCCCTCCTGCAAGAGTATGGCTCCCACGCCATATCCCGAGGCGTCCATATGGAGAATGAACGGTTTTGTGTAGTCGGGTTGGGCGAGAACGGGTCTTCTGCACATGAGGGTTTTTAGGAGTTCAAAGGCATTCATTTGCGTGTCTCCCCAGTGCCATGGGGTGGTCTTTTTTGTGAGGTCCAACAGAGGGCGTGTGATTCACGAGTAGTTTGGGATGAAGTACTGGTAGAAGCCCGTGAAGCCTAGGAATGCTCTGACCTCGGTTACGTTGGTCGGTCGTGGCCAGTCGCCGACTCCTTGGGTTTTTGCTGGGTCCATGTGAATTGTACCATGTTGGAGGACTACTCCTAGGAAGTCGACGTGGCGTTGTTCGAATATCCATTTCTTGGGTTTTAAGTATAGGTCGTATTCCGCTAGTTTCGTGAGGACACGATGGACGCATAGTTCGTGGAAACAGGGGTCGTCGTCAGTCACGATTAGCATATCATCCATGTAGATGACTAGCCATCCTTCTCGCATTTCTTCTGCAAAGATGGCATCCATCATCATTTGGAAGGTTGCCGGGGAGTTTGTGAGCCCGAAGAACATCACCGTTGGTTCGAATAGTCCTTGATTCATGATGAAGGCCGCTTTCCATTCGTCTCCTTGTTTTATCCTCACGTTGTTGTACCCCCAACGAATGTCAAATTTCGTAAAGAGGGTGCGTGAGTGCACCTTGTTAATTAGTTGAGGGATGAGCGGGAGAGGGTAGCGATTTCTAATTGTCCATTGATTGACTCGTCGGTAGTCTTGGACGGGGCGGAGTTTCCCATCCTTCTTCTTGATGAAGAAGAAGGGGGTGGCATAGGGGCTTTTAGACAGACGAATGTAACCCTTCTTCATGTGTTCTTGCACAAATTTTTTCAACTCTTCTTGTTCGAGTTGGGTAAGGGCGTAGACCTTTCCAGGTATGGTGCTTGGAGCATCGGGTTTGAGTTCGATGGTGTGGTCCCAAATCCTTGGTTCTGGGAAGCGCTGCGCGGCTTGCTAAAGACTTTGTGGTGTCGCTGGTAGCGGGTCAGTATGAGGTTTTGGGTGGTGCCTTCTCGAGGTGGGCCTGGCCATTCGACTCGCGCTATGAGAATCGGGTCCCGTTCTCGCTGGATCGGCGTGGCAGTTCGGGGGAGGAACCTGGCTTGGGCTGCGTCCGGGCTCTGTATGGTAATGGGGAGTTGGGAATGGTCAAGCCATCCTCAGAGCCAGTCAATTTTGGGTTGGACGGCAGTGAACCATGGGTATCCTAGGATCAACTTGTGATCCCCTAGATTTGTGAGGAAGAACCTCATGTTCGTGCAGTTTGCGCCTGTTTGGACTTGTACATCCGTGAAGAATTCCAGGGAGCCGCCTCGGTTAAGGGTGCCATCTACATTGTAGACTTGTCGGGGATGGCTCAGCCTTTTCATTGGCAGGCCCAGCCATTTCGCGTAGTTCAGGTTCATAAAATTTTCAGTTGCTCCGGAGTCCACCAGAGCGGTCGCTTCAGCCCTTTTTCTCGATGAGTGTATGTAAGAACGAATCGTCATTGATTTGTGTGCTGACATAAATACATCTTTTGAGGTCTGTCTAATCCAGGCTGTACAGATTAGACCGAGTGAAAATCCTGCCGTTCTCTCATACGCTCCCCTAGTGAAGAGGACTCTTTGAGGGAGAGAGAGCGGAGCTGTTCTTCCATCCAGGCCACCTTGTCTTTCGGTTCTTTGGCGATGGTTTCGTCGTTGTTCCAGTCGATGAGGCTGGCCTGGGCTTTCCTTTGTGGGCAGTTACGGGCGAAGTGGCCTGGTTGGTTGCACTGGAAGCACAACTGGGTTCATTGGGGTTGGCGCAGTTGGGATTGGATGGCTTGTCCTCTGGCTGAGGAACTCGCCTTGGCGCGGTCTACATCCATTGGGACTGGTTGGTTTGCCATCCATGGCAGGGCGTTGGTGGAAGTGTACTGAGGTCTTCCTGGTTGAGGTTGTGGGCGTTGTGGGGGTCGTCCTCCTCGATCCAGGTGATTGAATGGATTGGGGTTCGTTCCTCTTGCAGGGAAGGGGGTGCGTCGGGGGCCAAAGATCTGGTCTATGACCTGGCGTGATTTGACGCTCTTGATGGCCCTTTCCTTGATATCCGTATAAGCGTGGATGAGAGGTGGCTTCATGACATCTTCGGCCACTCCTCGGGGAAGGCCTTGGATGAAGAACTGTTTGGTTTCCAAGTTGCCGATGGTGTACCCAGCTTCTCTGGCCAATTGTTCGAACTGCGAAATATATTGGTCAATTTCTGGCCATTTCATGCGCAGAGTTTGGAGCTTCAGTTTGGCTCGTTCTTCTCTTTGGGTGTCTTGAAACTGGTGTGCAAACTCGTCCAGGAAGGCCGTCCACGTGGCCGGGATGTCGTCTGCTGCGTTGAGGGTGTCGAAGAAGTTGCCGAAGTCTCTGGTCCAGCTGGCAACGAGGGGGCCCTTTATCAAGGTGAGGGCAAGGGCTATACGCTTGAGGTAGGAGTTCATTCCTCCTACGTTGTTATTGAGGCGGATGTAAGCTTTGAGCTCCTCAATAAAATCATCTGCTCGTTCGCGGTTGCCATCGAATATGGCGGGAAGCGCTCCCATCATCTTGGGATCGATTGCTGCTTGTCCAACCGCCGGAGGTGGGGGGATTGGGGGCCCCAGTCCTGGTGCACCTCCTCCTCCACCGCCTCCTCCTCCTGAGGGACCTCCCGATATCATGGTTCGTCTCATAGCTGTATTGAGGCGGTTCTGTATGGAACCGCTGGAGGCGGAGGGAAGTATAGGTGGCGATGTTGATTGCGAGGGGGGGACTTGTTGTGTGGGGGCAGCTGTCGACGTGCTAATGAGGGTTGCCATAGTGTCTTGGTAGGACGGTGGGGCAATTGACAGCGCTTGGACTCGTTGCGCGAGTTGATCGAGTGTGTTGGACCTTGGTCTGGTGTCTGGGGTTTCTTGGGAGTCTGAGCTCTCGTCGTCTGACGTTGACGAAGAGGAGCGATTTCGGGTGTGGTCTTCAAATGCGAAATTGGGTGGTACCTCTCCCAGAGGGTAGTTAAATTCCTCGACTTCGGGAATTGGTTCTCCCCAGTTGGGGTAGGTTTGTCCTTCTCTGTGGCTTAGTATGTGCCACTGCTTGTTGGTCATCTTCCAATAGACGAAGGCTGCTTTGCCTTCTCCATATTTCCCTGATGGGTAGAATAAATGTACTCCGTAGTTTCTTCTCTGGGAGGTGGGCGCTTCTCTCCAAAACACGTGAGAGTTGGGCGGTGGGACGTCCTTGTCCGGGTAGTTCTCCAAGAACTCCACTGTGGGGTTAAAGCCTATTTGCGAGGCCGTATTGACTCAAAGTCGAGTCTGATGTCACCGCTATGGTTTCACCAGCTCACTCAGTAGCAATGGGAAGATAAGATGACGATGAAGACGATCATGAAGACGATGATAATGATTGCTAGTCCAAACATAGACTCATCCGTATTCCGAGTGTGACTTGAAGAAGAGTACGACCCCTACTTAGAGCAAAGGCGGTCAAGGGATGTCCAAGATCGCTTTCACTCTGAGTGGAAAGACGAGGGTTGGCTGCAAAGACGGCTTGTCTTTGACAGCGAGCCCTGAGTGGGGAACAACGATGTATATCGACAAAAGACTCAACTTAGCGAGTCCTACTGGTACATGGCACATATAAATAGGTACAGGGGAGGCTATGCCCATAAAGCCAGAACAACAGTACATCAAACTATCACAAGGAGGCGGTGGTCGGCGCATCAACGCATCACATCAGAACAAAGGCCACATCAGAAAGTACGTATCGTAGGGGAATATCATAACGCCGGTTCTAGAACTTACCCCGGTCCACGGCATACAAGCTAGCCGTCCCAGGAGCTGGTGACAAACAAGATGCCGCCCAAACAACCACCACCAGCCTACCCTCACCGCGCCCCGCCACGCCAGTCAAACTCCTTCCTGCCGCCACCATCGTCTTTCAGACCCAACATGGCAGACACTTGGCGCTCATCCCAGTTGGAGGGACAGTCGCTGCTGCCACAACTCAGGTTTCAATTGCCCCGACAAGTGGAGCCCTGCCGACCCCTTCGCCAGAACCGCTCCCTGTGCCCCCGTGACAAGGACCTTCAGATCCTCCTCTACATCCTGGGGCTGACCATCTTAATAGTCACCCTCTCTCTTGGCATGCAGCTAGCCATAGAGATGAGCTGGAAAGACTGCAAAAACTCTGGGAGGATAGCTGGAGACTTGACCAGTACCACACCACACATGGGGAGTTTCCAACAGACTTCCAAAGGGCCAGATATAGCAAAGCAGCATTTGTCGCCGGAAAACTCACAGCACTACCAGCCCTGCCGACCACCATTCTAGAAGTCATGTCATCATACAAAGTAGCTAGGAGGTATGACAACCTCCTTGAACAATGCGTCCATTCAGCTCATGTGGCGTTAGACGAAGTCGCGCCCACTCCCTTGCCTCAGGGGGATACTGTCCCGAACTTGCCCATTCCCATGGAAGGGGTAGAAAACGTCTCGACCGACAATGAGGACGAAGGTCAGACACCAGCAGCCGCCCCTGAAGACAAAGGTAAGGGGCGAGACACCCAAGTAGCGGCATGCGAGGAGGCCGAAGGGGTGGACACGGAGTTGGGCGACTCCGAGAAAGAAAACGACCCAGACCACCCAGGCGCCGGGTGGATGCGATACGAGGTAGCAAACCCGGAACACTATGTCATGTGGATCCCAGCGCCAGGAGAGTTAGGCGATGTCAGAGCAGGGTACATCCGGTACGTCTTCGACGGGGAAGACACCACATTAGAGGGGACCTTTGGCAAGGGACACCCAACCTACCGGCAACCACTATGGGCATGGTGTGCAGACACCTGCCCCAATCTCACCGACAACAAAGACATCTGGGACGACTACCTGTCCGCCTTTAACCCAGAGTCCACGATGGCCGAGATCGTCGACCGTTACATCCACCACATGGCAGACCCTGGGCTCATCGCAGAAGTTGTCCGCTATCACGCACAGAAAAACTGTCAGGGTACGTTAGCCGCCCGCATAAAAGACCTAACTGAACAACAACAACGCAACGACGATGCGTTGATAAACACCACCCGATCCCTCATCCACGCCAAAGCCGCCACGCACCTGATTGAACAGATGTTCGCAGAACCCCCCTCGCACGAAGAGCCATACAAGGCCTACCCCTTTTCTATCCGTGCAGGCCAAGGACCTGCCTACCGCCCTCGACGTCACCCAGCTCAGACACCTGCCGACAAACGTTACTCCCCGTACAGACACCCGCGCCTCGAGAAGCCCATCTTCTGTTACAAGTGTTTCCAGACGTCCCCAGACCATTCCCCCATCGAGTGCCCCAATTACGGGCACTGTTACTTCTGCGCCAGTACGCAGCACGAGTCTCTCACCTGCATCGCCCCACATGTCCGCTGCAAAGAAAAGCAATGCAATGTGCCAATCTGGCACCAATATCACGGCGTTCAATGTGCCGCCCCCGCTGCTGCCCACCTCACTCGCCTGGCCCGTGCATGGCCCTCCGAGTTCCTTAAACGATGGGACGAAGATGCATCCCCACTCACCCGCTCGTCGCTACAGGATTACAAAAGTGACCCCAACGAACTCATGTGGGAATGAGTTGCCCTAGGGAGGGCGTGATGTTACAATCTGCTGGAACGGACCCCATTTTTCTTTCTTTCGTTCTCATGTGACCGATGACCCCATGACAGACTAGACTCATGACTCATACCGACTGACTCATAGATTGCGCAGCATGATTGATACTCAAGTACCTCATTTCGTATCCATCACCCCCTCCGCTTACAACCTACAATTGATGTACCTAACACCTCGTTTCACCTTTTAGACTCGTCTCTAGCGTTCCCCAGACTCATCTCATAGCTCCCCCACCTCACGCACGGACCACACCTCTTTACTATAAAAGACCCCTATGATAGACAGTTAGGCCTTAAGCCTGACTTAGTTGAACCTGTATCAACAAGCAGTAGTCTTCAGGGATAATACCCAGTTGAACCCTCTACTCTCTGTACCTAAGTCAACGTTGTGACTTAGCGTGAACCGATCCCTTCAGACTACTTGAAGACCTATTACCTTTGCGAAGGTATGACAAACGACTGACCGTAACACCAACCCCCAGCTGTGTGGGATACTAGACGGTGCACCTGCTAGTAGTCGACTTAGACCGTGGACACACCGCATTTACTTGCATTGTCAGATAGAGCAGCACTAGTGTGCGTTAGGCTCTCGAACCGAAGTCTTGGACCGCTATCCAAGCAGAAATCTGCTGAGTAGGGAGACCAGCCCCCAAATGTAGAGCATGCTTAAGCACCTGACCCCGAACCGCCAACGTCTGGCCTTTATGCACCACAGGGCGTAACACTTGGCCTGAAAGCCCCGGCTTTGGCCTGGCCTGAGATGGCTTTGGCTTTTTGAAAACCCAGGCCAGGCCAAAGCCATTGAAGGGGGCTTGGCCCTGGCTTGGCTTGGCCTGGGCTGGGGCTTTTGGCATGGCTAACATGCCTGCGTGTACACCCACATGTAGCACATGCTGCAACACCAATCAATGAAATATATAAAGGGCTACTTGTAGGCCCAGGATAAGTTCAAAAAGGTGCGGAACGTGTGGATATTTACGTTTCCAGAGGAGTCGTATGAGGAAGGATAGGAAAAGGGTAATGGGGACAACAATTGTAGAGATTGTAAGCGTGAAGCATCGTGTTGACGTGCTGTGAGTTCGTTCAGCAGAGTCTAGTTCCAGGGACGACAGAGAAGATTGTTGGAGCCAAGTTAAATCAGTCGAGACATGGCTTGGTCGCCCAGGTGGCTGCCTAAGATGCGATTTGTTGTCCAGATGGTCTGAGAATGTGAGTGAGAGTGAGAAAGAAAAGGGGGAAGGAAGGGAATAAAATAAAATCGAGGTGAGATGGTGGAGACATGAGTCAGCATGGTGGCATGGTAAAACATTCCAAGTTGTTCTGTCAGAAAGAGAGGAAATCGAAGACTGGCAAGGACCTTAGAGCCGCGCAGAAAGAAGAGGGGAAAGGAGAGATTGATTGGCTAAAATTTGCCTGCCTCAACATGAGGCTCTTTAAGGCTTAAATACATGTCTGGTCATCTAAACAGGATCTACGGAGGTGGTGAGGCATATGGTATCGTTCTGGGGTGACAAGTGGGTATAATGTGTACGTGACGCAGAGTGTATGCAACTTGTTGGCGAGGAATGTTGCCGTGTGGGCGTGTTGAGCCTTTGGACGTCAGCCACTAGTAGTGTTCGTATGGTAGCGCAGGAAAGGGAACTAAAAGTAAATGAAAGAGTGATGGGCATACAAATTTGTTATCTACAGATCTCCTGGTGCAAGCGGGACAACCCAGGGAAGGCAACAGCTGTGAGTTTGGGATTCCGGTGGAGTGGGTCCTGGCAATGCTTTGACGCTAGTTTGATCAAGGCAGCTTCATTGGGGGTTTGGGCATCTCCAACTTTGTACAAATTCACATAAAGTTACTATAACTTGTATAAATTGTAGTAAATTCATGAAAGGTGGCCTTTCAACAAATTTGCTCAAATATAATGTTGGGCCAAATAATTTATACGCATAGATCGTATCAATTTATTTTGTTGGGTTTGCCCAAATCTCCTAAATTTTGAGTACATTTAGGAAAGATTTGAGTACATTTATGACCAGTTTTTTCTTTTTTTCACCCTCAATGCTCTTGCAATTCTTTCACAATTCAGATGTTCTTGAACAATGTCCATTGTCATCTGTATCCTAATACACTTGTAGTATGTAACCTACTCGGGCATACCATCAATATCAATCTCAGCATGACGTCCACGTCGATTGGCCTGACTCCCAGTGCTGTCCACATAGTCTACTATATCATCAACATTGATATCTGCATAACCACAAGTATTTGTACGAGTCAGCACAAAATCATCTAGAATGTGGTTATTATTCAAAACAAAACATGGATCAGAGATTTCCATACAGCCACCCCCGCAGGGATGCAGGTGTCAGCGATGAGCATGGACCAATCAAGCATGGGGAAACTCATCTCTATGCACACCTGGACATCATGCAGGGTGCGCATAGTGAGCAGGTGGTGGTGCACCGTTTTGATTGCAAGCATGGGCAAGTTGTGCTTGGAGGTGAGCTGGTAGATGTGGGCTGCGTCTCGATGCCACCAACGATGGCAAAGCCGACAGTGCTGTCAAATTTGTTGCACAGCATCTTGTCACCATGGGAGAGCCACCTGCCAGAGTCGAAAAATCAATTGCTCATATTGTTATGAAATTAAAGTGAGGAACCTTATCTGTTTTTTTTGGGTATTGACAGAGGGGGAAGAATCAACTCTATGGGAAGAGAGATGCTTGCTGTGATGACAAGCTGTTTCACTGTCAAGAATCGCTGACGCTCGACTCTTGATAGAGTTCGCAGTAGCGTCTCACCTGTTCTGGAGTGCTGATTGATATAGCTCAATCACTAAGCTTCGTGGGTCCTTGGAGATTATCCAAGGGGAGCGAGAGTTGGTTAGACGATGAGAGGGGTCACTCCAATAGGTGAGATGATAGTCAGCAAGACCAATGTTTGATTAAGTCGAGCTTGGCTCGACTCTACAACCGCTAAAGGGTTTAAATACTAGTCTCCTACTTTGAGGATTTGTAAGTAGCGAGTATGATCAATAAGCAGTCTTCTCAAGCCTGTCAGCCTCTGCTAAGTATCAGTAAGCCATCAGTAAGCTATGATATCATAGAGTGTGTTTTTGGACTTTGGAACAATAACATGGGAACAATCAGTCATCCAATCAGTAAGCATCCAGTCAGTGGATCGGTAAGCATAGTAGTATCAGGCCACAATAAGTCCCACAGAACGTCGAAGTAAGGCGTCACCTTGTCAGAACAATAGAGGGTCTAGGCATGCCATCTGCATCCAGACTTCTTGCAGAAGGCCCAGTGCATGCAGGCGTGTTTCGGAATGGGGATTGGGGTAGACGGAGAGAAGGGATGAATCTTGAGGCCAGGAGATGAGACTTGTCCTGTAGATCGAGGTAAGTCCATAACATCATCTCCCCTTTAAGGTCGAGCTTTCCACAGCTCTCAGTCACCTCGATCTTGGGCCTCCCAGTCAATGTAGTCGTCTGGGTCTTCTCCTCCTTCAAGGTGGTAGTCCTTCTGCCTTTCGGCCTCCTCCCTGTCTTCCCTCTCCTTTCTTTCTTTCTCCCGCTGTTTTGAGCGAAAGAGTTCGACGACCACTCCCATTCGCATGAGGGGGTAGGCGTCCTGCGCGTGCTTCCGGGTGCAATTCCAGACCTTCTGACACATGGTCAGGTATTCATCGGTCATAGGGTATTTATCTTGAGATAGGATGTGAGGGCCGAGTCGGGAGTCCTCATTGGGGGTAAGAGTTGGAGTCCCTCGTCCCTTCCCCTTGCGTGTAGCAGAGGATGCCACCATGCGACGCGGGGTTGACTGCCCTCTCCCCTTTTTCGGTCCCTTGGATCGAGTAGGCGAGTGAGAGCTGGGGGCATTTTGACTTCCCTCTCCAAGAAGCTGGCTACGGACTCCTTGGAGGTTTCTACCGATCCAGTGGAAGATGGATCGGTGGGAGTGGCAGGAAAGGGCTGCAAGGTTTTTTGGATACGATCCCGACTTTCCTGCTTCTCCATTTCCTCCCTCTTGCTTTGGAGGGATGCGTACGGGCACTGAGGTACTTGGCCAATATGTCAGGGCAGGATTGCGCAGAGTCCTCCCGGCCGACATCTGTTGTGAGGGTCGTGGCATTGATCTTCTGTGTGGCCCGCTCCTAAGCCATGATAATGGCAGTTGTCCAAGACTTTGGGCGTGTGGGGCAGGTGGTACCTTTGTCCCATCCCCATACTCATCAGCCAGTCCCCTCCTTCTCCTGGGGAGACTAGCGCCTTTGGATCTCTGTCGTCATAGGCTTCCCTAATCCTCTCCAGAGCTTGGGCTTCGGTGAGGTACTTCTTTGCTTCTCGAATCTCCGACTCGACATTTCGCCTTTTTCGGTCAAGTTCAACCCATTTGTTGGTGAGTGCTTGCGCCTCCTTGCTAAGCCGTTCTTGTTCTAGGTCGAGGTACTTCTTCTCGATTGCCGAGGATTGAAGGCGTACATCTCGGCGAAAATCCCATTATCATTGACCAGTTCCGCTCCTCTGATCAATGATCGGTCCCGGAAATAATGCTCCGGCAGTAACTTGTCGAGGTCTTCTTCCCTGCATTCCCAAGGGAAGATCCTCCGGCTAGGAGCAGGGTGGAGGCTTTCTCCGTACTCTGGTTTCCCCTTTCCCATGGTGCTGAACACCTTAGGATCCCCGTTCTGGATGAGGAATTTTTGGTACTTAGCTCCCTTCCATTTATACGTGTCCTCCTGCAAGACTTCTGTCTTGGTGAAACTGCGACTTGGGTTCCACCTGACCCACCCTTCCCCTGGGTGGTCGTCCTCTTCTTGGTTTCCTTCGTATCCCACCCATCTAGGCATGGCCTGTGGGCTGGTAGTGGTGTGTGGCGAAGCGGGGGTAGGGGTGATCTCTTCCTCCAGGGATCGGCTGGTACTGGCAGGCGTCGGAGGTGGGAGACCGGTCTGCCCCTCTGTGAGGGTTGTGCCAGCTCCTCTTGCCCCTTCATCAGGGGCTTCGGAGGCAGGCCGGACAGGTTCTTGGAACCCCGAAGCTTCACCTCCGGCACTGCTACCTTCCCAATGCGCCGATAATCCTTCGCGTGCTTGTATGACTCCAAGTCCTGGTGGTACGAGGAGCTCTTCGACGCTAGGGATGCTTCCTTCCCTGCTTGTGGTTGCATCTTCCCTTCGAGGGGGAACTCGAAGGATCTCGGGTGTGGAGGGACGAGTGGATACTACCGAGATGTGCGAGGGAGTGGGTGAGGGGGCCGTAGACATGTGGGTTAGAGTGAGTTGGGAGAAGGCTTGGGTGAGGACTGTGATGGAATGATGGGTCTCTTCGTCGTCCATTGACCCTCCTTTTTGTACCTTTGCAGCTCTTATAGCCGTGGGATGCTCCTTGTGATATTTTTCAATCAACTGTTGCGCAAAAATGTCCTTTTTGTCTTGCCAGGTATTTTCTGCTTCGGGATATCCTTTCCACTTCAAGAGATACTGCAGTTTCTTCGTTCTTCCATACCTTCGAGAGTCTAACACCTTTTCGACTTCCCATTCTTCTTGTCCTTCGACTAGGTCTGGTAATTGTCTTTCATAGTTAGGCCCATGTTCCTCTGTCTCCTTGTATGGCGTTAGCAAACTTGCATGAAACACGTTATGAATCTTCCACTGTTCTGGAAGGTTCAATCGATAAGCCACCGGGCTTATGACTTCTGTGACTTCGAAAGGGCCATATCGTTTGGGCCTCAGTTTGGTAGTCGGATGTGTTGTATGGATGTTTTTCGCCTCGAGCCACACCTTCTCGTCCTTCTGATATTCTTTGAACTTTGTGTCCTTCTTCCACAGTGATTGCGCCCTCTTCCTTGCTTCTTGCGCCTCTCGTCTCGCTTCTTTTATCCTCGTGTTGTACCATTCTATTCGGGGCATTTCGCTTGGGCGCTCTGGCTGATGCGCCCTTGGTACGTATCCCATCCATAGGTCGTAAGGGGTCCTTCCAGTTGTAGCCGATACTCGTGCATTCAGCATGTATTGCACGACTGGGAGGTAGTCTGCCCAGTTTGTTTGTTGATAATTGCAGAAGATCCGTAAGATGTCTTCGACATTCTGATTTGTTCTCTCTGATTGTCCGTCTGTTTGGGGATGATAGGCGCTACTGATGTTCTGCTCTATCTCCAGTTGAGAACAAACTTCCTTGGCAAAGTTACTAGTGAATCTTGTATCTCGGTCTGAGATGATTTTGCTGGGTAGTCCTACGAAAGGGAATACTCGATTTTTGTACTCTCTTGCCAGCTCCTCTGCGTTCATCATCTCTCGACAGGGTATTAGGATAACACCCTTCGTGCAGTCGTGATCGGTGATGGTTAAGATTGCGTCGTACCCATTCGAAGTGGGGAGTTTGACGATAAAATCCATAGCTATCGTCTGGAAGGGGTGCGCCTCGGGTTCTGGATCGATAGGGTATAATCCAGGGGTGTTCCTGTGGTGTATAACCTTGTTTGACTGGCAAGTGGCACATCCTTTTATGTATTCTTTGATGAATTTGCCCATTCCTGGCCACCAGTAGTATCGTCGAAGATCTTGCTGTGTTTTAGCTCGTCCAGGATGTCCAGCTGTAGGCCCATCGTGGTAAATCTCCAGCAAGCTTTTCTGGATTTGTTCCGGTCTGGGTACTACTATGGCCTGCTGGTGCCAGTAGTATCCCTTTCTCTTTTGGACACCATACTTCATTTTCCACCCTTCAAGGATTGCCGTGTTCTCTTCTCGTTTCTGTTGCTTCGGATCTCTTCCTCAACCGCCATTGGCCTGATGAGTTTAATGAACAAATGATCCGGGAGCGGTATTGCCTTAACTTCCTCCCCTTCTGACGGCATGTGGTCTGATCTTCGTGACAAGGCGTCTGCCACGGCATTCTTCTTCCCAGGCAGGTGGCAGATATCGAAATCAAACCTTGCTAAAAAGGTTATATATCTAGCCACCTTGCCGGATAGTTTTTGCACCTCCCTATGTTTGGTTAGGTTGGCGTGATCAGTGTAAACCTTGACTCGGTATGGCGAGCCTTCTAGAAGGTATCTCCAGAATTTGAATGCCCTAATGAGGGCCAGGAATTCTCAATCGTAGACGTCGTAATTCCTTTCTGCTTGGTTAAGGGCTTCGGAATGGTATCCCACTTCCATCCGCTTCCCTGTTCCGTCCCTTTGAATGAGTACTGCCCCTGTGGCATAGTCTGAGGCATCGATCTCCACCTCGAAGGGCTTATCAGGGTTTGGGTGACTCAGTTGAGGATCGGCTTCGATCTTTTTGATAAGACTGTCCAAGGCGATTTCCGCTTCTTTGGTCCATTCGAACTTCTGCCCCTTTTTGATGGTGGCGAAGATGGGCCTGGCTATGTGCGCAAAGTTCGGTATGAACCTTCGTTGGTATTGTAAAACTCCCATGGTTCGCTGGACATCTAGCTTGCTCTGGAGCGTTCGGGGCCATTTACTGATTCCGTCTCGTTTGGCTGGATCCACTCTCATCTTCCCAGCTTCGACCAGAATTCCCAGGAATTCCATTTGGGTTTGTTCCCATTGACACTTTGCCGGTCGCAGATGATAGCGGTGTTTGGCCATCAGTTCGAGCAATTCGTGCGTGCATTGCTTATGTCCTTCCCTCCCCTTGGGCGTATTCTTGCTGGCAATGAAGAAGTCGTCCATGTAACTGCCCGCTGAAGTGTCCATATGATCGAACCACTTGTCTCTCCACGGCCGGAAATCGCGCCACATCAGTCGCGTCCACAGGGCTGGGGCGTTTTTCATTCCGAAGTACAGCACTTTAGGCTGATATGTTCCCAATGGTGTTTTGAAGGCCACCTTCTGCCGATCCCCTTCTTCGATAGGGATGTTGTTGTATCCCCATCTGATGTCGAACTTGGAGAAGATTTCCTTCCCTTCCATTTGTTGCAGTAGGCGATCAATGCGAGGTAAGGGGCCATTATCCCTTTTCGTCCACTGATTGAGTTTTCGATAATCAATGATGAGTCGCTTATCGGCGCTGTTCTTCTTGTTTATGAAGAATACGGGGGAGGTGTAGGGCGAGGCTGATTCTTCAATGAACCCTTTTTCTAGTTCTTCTGCGAGGAACTTCTTCAGCGTTTCCGTTTCCGGTTTAGTCAAGGGATAGACTTTGCAGTCTAACTGCTCTGGAGCTCCTGGCAGCAGTTCCACTATGGCGTTTGGGTTTCGGTTGGGGGGGAATCTCCTGGCTGCCTTTTCAGAAAAGACTTCCTTGTACTTTCGGTATTCTTCTGGCACTTCATGTATTTGTGTGATGCCCTTCTGACGGTATTGTTCGGCCATCCCCTGCAATATGGTTTGCCTCCTGACGTAGATGGCTTCGCCCTCCTTGGGCTTACCCAGACTTTTGATGGCTTTGATCTGCCACCTAGTGATCATGCGGTCTAGGTGTTTGTACATGCTGCTTTGAATCTTGACTGTGCCTTCAAGCAGCTTTCCTCTCCTCCAGTCTACCTTTGGGTTGAAGGTCCGGAGGAATGGGTATCCCAATATCAGGCGATCCTTTCCTAAGTTCGTGATGTAGAACTCTTGGAGGTCTTCTTGGTCATTGTAGGAGACTCTTAGGCGGCAGTAATGGGTCATCTCTCCTTGTTTGTTCTCTGTCCCATCGACATTGTAGACTTTGATTGGTTTGACCAGAGGTCTTCTTCCGACCTTCATCCTTTTCCAGGTAGTTTCGTCAATGAAGTTTTCTGTGGCTCCGCTGTCCAGCAGAGCTGTTTCTTCGGCCTTCGCATGAGCAGTTTGAAAGGAAAAGGGTACATTCATAGAAGTGAGTTGTTTAATGTACATTTCTTGTTCTTCTCTGCTCATGCTAGTATTCCTAAGCCAGGCCGTCGGCTTGGAACTTCTCAAAAACCCTCGCTAATCAGTTTGTTGAACAGTTCTTCTTTCTCTTCGATGGTCAAGGCATTAATGTGCGCCATTAACCCTCCCTTCCCTTTGATTGATCCGACTTTTGTGGATGCTTGGGACATTACTTCGTCCTTGTCGTCGTCTATGTTGGACTCCTCTTCTTCTGCCTCCATGACCTTGGCTGTGGGTTTCTTTCTGGGTGTCATCTTTTTGTCTGGGCAATTCCTAGACATATGCCCTTGCTTCTTGCATCGGAAGCATCGTCCTTCGTTCATGAGTTTCTTCCGCTCTTCAGGGGTGAGTTGTGGAAACCTCCCTGGGGGCCGGCTTTTGGGTTTGGTATCAATGACGTCTACATCCATGGCGTCTGGGTCTCTAGGAGCTTTCTTCGGACGGGGTGGTCTTTGAAGAACTGTTGAAACATGTTCTCCCGAACGTGAGTCCTCCCCTCCCGAAACCGCCAGCTTCCTGCTTGATTCTTTTAGCCTTGACAACTTCCTTCCTAGCGGCCTCTTGCCACCCTTCGAGGTCGTCGTCTGCTGGACAATTGTCCTTCCTCAGAATTGCAGTGGCGAGCCAGGATTTCAACCCCATTCTGAATGCCCGAACTGTCCCTTGGTGGTTCCTGTCCCACCCTAGTTCAGTAATGAGCGCATTGAAGGTGGAGATGTATTCATGTACAGGCATGTCCTTCTTCATGCTCAATGCCGACAATTTGAACTGAGCATCTTCAAGTAGGCTGTCGTCTTTCCAGGTGCTGATAAAGTCATTTTTAAACCTTATCCAGTGTTGTTCATTGTCCGCATTCATCCCGTCCGTTACTCTGTTGTTGGCGGCGCGGATTTGGGCCTTGGTCCATTCTCGGACCCTCTCCCCTCTGATGTAAGTGATGGCCAAGGCTACTCGGCTCAGGGGTCGAGCCATTACTCTTTTGTGCGAATTGATCCAGGCCCAAACTGTGAAGTCATACATGAATGACTCTGTGTTCTTTCTGTTCCCATCGAAGATGTCTGGTGGGTGTCCATCCAGTCCTCCCCCTCCTTGGGCTGCTTGTTGCATCGCAGCAGCCATAGGTTGAAGGGCTGGGGGGCCACCTCCTCCTCCTGGGGGACCTCCTCCTCCTCCTGGAGGATTTCCTCCTCCTCCTCCATCGCCTCTTCCCCCATGCGCTGGATCTGGCACTGGGATAGGGGTAAAGGTGGTTTGGATTGAAGGTCCTTCTTGTAGGCTCTGGAAAGTGACGTCTGCGGCTCTTTCTTCGGTGGAAGTCATCGTGGCCATCATGAGCTGATCGATGGCTTCGTTCAACCTTTGTTGTGGGCTGATCTCAACTTTCTTCAGTTGCCTAGTGATAGTTTCTACTTCTGGCAACAGCTGTGTTTCGACGTAAAGGCTGTATTCGCTTCGATCTACTCCGTGTCTTTGTAGTATTGGAGTTTTCTCTCTTGAAGACTCTGACTGTTCGTCAGTTTTCGTGTCTTCGTCTGAAGAAGTGTCCTGTTTCCTGGCTTCTTCCGTTCGGTAGGGTTCGGCTGATGTTCCCAATCCGTGTTTATTCGGGCTCTTGATAAGATCCTTCTTGGTCGTCCAAAATGTTCTTTCGTCCGGACTCCAGTATGTGTAATACCACTGGTTATTGATATATTCCACTGGCACCCAGGTTCCTCCTATTCCCAGGATGGTGTAGGATGACTGGGCGAAGTCCTGTCTTATCGACCAAAGGGCAATTCCTCTCAGTGCTAGAGGTAAATTGTCCGATCTTCTGTTCTGGAAGTCTGCTGCTTCTTCGGGGTCCTCTGGGAAGCTTACGATTATTGATTCTCGTAGCTCCTCCTTCTGTTTCCCCTGGAGTTTTTCTCTCAGAGCCTTCGTCTTGACTGGCTATTTAAAGCTCGACTTATGTCAAAAATCGCTGACGCTCGACTCTTGATAGAGTTCGCAGTAGCGTCTCACCTGTTCTGGAGTGCTGATTGATATAGCTCAATCACTAAGCTTCGTCGGTCCTTGGAGATTATCCAAGGGGAGCGAGAGTTGGTTAGACGATGAGAGGGGTCACTCCAATAGGTGAGATGATAGTCAGCAAGACCAATGTTTGATTAAGTCGAGCTTGGCTTGACTCTACAACCGCTAAAGGGTTTAAATACTAGTCTCCTACTTTGAGGATTTGTAAGTAGCGAGTATGATCAATAAGCAGTCTTCTCAAGCCTGTCAGCCTCTGCTAAGTATCAGTAAGCCATCAGTAAGCTATGATATCATAGAGTGCGTTTTTGGACTTTGGAACAATAACATGGGAACAATCAGTCATCCAATCAGTAAGCATCCAGTCAGTGGATCGGTAAGCATAGTAGTATCAGGCCACAATAAGTCCCACAGAACGTCGAAGTAAGGCGTCACCTTGTCAGAACAATAGAGGGTCTAGGCATGCCATCTGCATCCAGACTTCTTGCAGAAGGCCCAGTGCATGCAGGCGTGTTTCGGAATGGGGATTGGGGCAGACGGAGAGAAGGGATGAATCTTGAGGCCAGGAGATGAGACTTGTCCTGTAGATCGAGGTAAGTCCATAACACAAGGGACGCGATCGGCTGAGACCAGTCACAAGAAAGGCCGCGGGAAGCTTAGGCATTGAGCTATATCAAGCCACGGTCCCTGGAGGGGAGGATAGACCGCTGCCTAACCGCAAGGGCAGTTTCAAGAAGCTTAATGGTTGAGCTAAATCAACCAGCCAGCCTCAATAGGAGACAATCGACCACAGCGATACAGCAAAGCGGCCATGAAATCTAGACCCAGCCACAGGGAAGGCCGCAAGAAGCTCAGGCGTTGGGCTATATCAATTGACAGTCCAGAACGAAACGCAGTTGGCCAATATCAGCTACGGGAGGGACCACAGAAGCTTAGGTGATGGGCTAAATCAAGCCAAGATCCCTGAAAGGGAAGACCGACCGCTGCCGGACCACGAGAGCGATCATGGAAGCTTAATGGTTGAGCTAGATCAACCAACGAAACCTCAGTGGAGAACGACCGACCGCCGCGCGACAACAAGGCAGTCACAGAAGCTCAAAGGGTTGAGCTATGTCGATTGGCGGCCCGAGACAGGGCCACGACTGGCCAACTCAGTACAAGGGAGGCCATGAAGAAGTTTAAGCATTGAACTATATCAAGCCGCAGCCCCTGTACGAGTGACAACCACTGCCAACCTACGAAGGCAGGATGATAGAAGGAATGGTCCACCATATGACCATAGACGGTTGCGATCAGGAAGAGGGATGGGTCACCAGTTGAAGACCCATCAATGTACAAAGAACCATCCGAGAAGGGAGGGGAGCGGTCCTGCTCTGGAACGGGGCAAGCTTCCAGTACCAAGCTGCCTGGGAAGACGGGCTGGGTCCAGACCTCTAATGAAGACCCAAAACCAAGATCGAGGTGACGAGGAGCTGTGGAAAGCTCGACCTTAAAGGGGAGATGATGTTATGGACCACCTCAATCTACAAGATGTGCCACTGGCTACAGGCACTAGGACCCCCCCCCTTTGGAAGACCTCATGACGGCAAAGAGACTCCCATAGTGACAAGAAGGCAAGGAGGACCAGTAGACCAAGAAAGGGAAGGACTGAGAGTCCTGACGATGAGTCCGCGGGACTCTGAGAGGAGAGACCTCCTCAGACGATTCTGAGCCAAGAAACAAACGAGAGGAGATCCGTCCACGGACTCCTTGAGACCTCAAGGAGGGACCACCTAGGAGGGGTGTGACCACCCCTACTGTAGAAGAGCCCCGCCGAACGAGACGAGAGGGGGCCCCATCCATGGACTCCTCGGGGGCTTCAGGGAGGGACCACCTAGAGGGGGTGCGACTACCCCTACCATAAGAAGAGCTCTGTCAAGTCTAGGCTTGCTTCGCTCTTGGATCTAAAGCTCTGTCAAGTCTAGGCTCGCCTAGCTCTTGAACTGAACAGGAAGGTGGGCCTCAGGTAGCCCACAATGCACCTGTGACCTCGGCATCAGCGCCTGGAGGTGAAAAGGCCATTGGCCAAGAAGAACAATATTCACACGTTATTGTTCAAAGGCTAGACCAGGAATGATAGGGAAGGATGAGTCCTTCCCACACTATTGTTTGAATGCTAGGATACCTACTGTTAGGATGACAAGGTGTTCTCACGCTATTGTCTTGCCTATTTGATATTCTAGATAGTGGACATGTACTTAAGCTTCTAGGAAGCTGTGAAGTCGAGTCAAGCTCGACTTAATCCAATAGTAGTCTTGCTGACTATCAGAAGCATCTTACCTCAGTAGGGAGTGACCCCTCTCAGCTTCTAACCCACACACATTCCCCTTGGATGACATCCAAGGAATGCCGAAGCTTAGTGCTTGAGCTATATCAAGCAGCACTCCAGAGGAGAGGTACGCAGTCCACATCCTGACTGCTAATGACGCGCCCAATGCGGGTGCAGAACCCCGTTGTTGAACTCTAAGCAATCAAGGTCCTTCAGACCTTGAGCTAACAAGGACTAGGACGAAGCGTCGCGGCTAGACTATGCCAGTTGAGACGATGTCTATGGTCTAGTTGCTGCGCCGGTGCATGGGGGCAGGGCTTAGGACTTGAAGCAAGGTCCCTCCCCAACGAACACAAGCGGGGTAGAGAAGCGGCTGCGTGAGCTATATCACGCAAGGGTCACTCCACCAGAGATAGGACGCTATGGCGAACTCTATCAAGAGTCGAGCGTCAGCGATTCTTGACACGATCCGAAGAACTGCCGGCCCAGCCCCCGACCTTAGTACAGCAGGAGTGCGAAGAAGTGGCGCCCCATCGGGAATCCGCGCCACCCCCTTATGCCCGACCTCCACGCGGGGCATCGAGTCCCAAAGAACCTCGGGGTGGAAATCGGAGGGCAAGGAGAAGAGGGCGAGGGAGAGGCACGCAAGGCGCGCAACAAGACCCACAGTTAAATGCCAACCTGCAGCGGGCACTCACACCCGGGGTCCAGTCGCACGATGGATATCCGCGCACATGGCCCCACATCAATTTCGTTGCAAGGGAAAACAATGTCCCTATCTACTGGGCGCGGGAGCAGTTTGCGGAGTACGATGTCGCATCCCTCTACGAGTCGTGGAGGATGCCCATTCCGCCCGCGCCACGGATGCCGGACCCCCGAGAAGACCGCAGTCGACCGCGTCAACCCCCAACCATCCGTCGCCTAGTGGCGAATTTTATTTCGCGCCGCCCACCGGCGGCGTCTACGTCAACTGTGGGCTCGTCCATCTCAACCATGGGTGCGTCCATACCCATGCCTACCCCAAGGCGTCCTATCGCCTCGCCCCGACTTGTCCCTCGCTTGTCTCTCACCGTCGCAGACTTCGATCCGGAGGAGGACGACTATGGGTATGACGCTTATGAAGACTACAATTGGGAGGCGTAGGTAAAAACGGTGGGTGGAACCACCGACCTTAAGGGGGAGATGGTGTTAAGGACTGGGGACTTATTGCGTTTTCACCTGCTTACGTTCTGCAGACTGACTATGTACGAGGCATTCAACTGCCTATGGCTCCGAAACATCTATGAGCGGCATGGCCGCGACTCTGTGTCTCAAGGTCTCAATATGGTACCAGTATCTCACAGTGTACGATTACTAAGGCTGACTGAGTGATGACCGAGACTGCTGACTGATTGTCCGTAAAACCAAGTAAACCAACTGTTAGTTCTGACTGATTGCTTACGAGTTTGGTTATGAATCCAACTAGCTACTGTACTATTACTGACTGATCGCTTACTAGTTGGATTACTGTACAAGTACGACAACTGTACCGGTTTGTAAGGCGGTTACAAACCAAACCTGTATATAAGCCCAGTGGGCAGAGTAGGACGAGCTCTAAGCTCGACTTAATCAACTTCTACTCGCATATTCCTGTCTAGCAAGCACCTCAAGAGAGTGGACCTTCTCGCCTCTACCCTCTTACGTTGCATTCAGGTTAACATCTGAGCAGAATCGAAGCTTAGTGCTTGTGTTATAACAAGCAACACTCACGTGCTTGGAAGCGTTGCAACAGCAAGTCAGACTTGCGCAACAAAGTTTATATCAGGGGTACGCAAGGTCGTCCTTCTGACATAGATGGCTTCGCCTTCCTTAGGCTTGCCCAGACACTTAATGGCCTTGATTTGCCACCTGGTGACCATACGATCTAGGTGTTTGTACATGCTGCTTTGGATTTTGACTGTGCCTTCAAGCAGCTTCCCCTTCCTCCAATCTACTTTTGGGTTAAAGGTTCGAAGGAATGGATATCCCAATATTAGACGGTCCTTCCCTAAGTCTGTAATGTAAAACTCTTGGAGGTCTTCTTGGTCATTGTAGGAGACTCTTAGGCGACAGTAGTGAGTCATTTCTCCTTGTTTGTTCTCTGTTCCATCGACGTTATAGACTTTGATTGGTTTGACTAGAGGCCGCCTTCCGACCCTCATCCTTTTCCAGGTAGTTTCGTCAATGAAATTTTCTGTAGCTCCACTGTCCAACAGAGCTGTTTCTTCGGCCTTCGCATGAGCAGTTTGAAAGGAAAATGGTACATTCATGGAAGTGAGTCGTTTAATGTACATTTCTTGTTCTTCTCTGCTCATGCTAGTATTCCTAAGCCAGGCCGTCAGCTTGGAACTTCTCAAAAACCCTCGCTAATCAGTTTGTCGAACAGCTCCTCTTTTTCTTCGATGGTTAAGGCATTGATATGCGCCATTAGCCCTCCTTTCCCTTTGATTGATCCGACCTTTGTGGATGCTTGGGACGTTACTTCATCCTTGTCATCTTCCACAGTAGACTCCTCTTCTTCAGCCTCCATGACTTTGGCTGAGGGCTTCTTCCCAGGTGTCGTCTTTCTGTCTGGGCAATTCCTGGACATGTGCCCTTGTTTCTTGCATCTGAAGCATTGTCCTTCGCTCATGAGTTTCTTTCGCTCTTCAGACGTGAGCTGTTGGAACGTTCCTGGGGGTCGGCCCTTGGGTTTAGTGTCGATGACATCTACATCCATGGCATCTGGGTCTCTGGGAGCTTTCTTTGGGATAGGGTGGTCCTTGAAGAATTGTTGGAACATGTTCTCCCGAACAGTGAGTCCGCCCCTTCCGAATCCTCCAGCTTCTTGCTTGATCCTTTTGGCTTTGACAACCTCCTTCCTAGCAGCCTCTTGCCACCCTTCAAGGTCGTCGTCTGCTGGACAGTTATCCTTTCTTAGAATCGCAGTGGCTAACCAGGATTTCAGCCCCATTCTGAACGCTTGAACTGTCCCCTGATGGTTTCTATCCCACCCTAGTTCGGTGATGAGGGCATTGAAGGTGGAAATGTATTCGTGTAGGGGCATATCTCTCTTCATGCTCAATGCTGACAGTTTAAATTGAGCATCTTCGAGTAGGCTGTCGTCCTTCCAGGTGCTAATGAAGTCGTTCTTGAACCTTATCCAATGTTGGTCATTGTCCGTTCATTCCTCCAGTTACTCTATTGTTGGCAGCGCGGATCTGGGCTTTGGTCCATTCTCGAACCCTATCCCCTCTGATATAGGTGATGGCCAAGGCTACTCGCTCAGGGGTCGGCCATTACTCTCTTGTGCGAATTGATCCAGGCCCAGACTGTGAAGTCATACATGAATGATCTGCGTTTTTTCCTGTTCCCATCGAAGATGTCTGGTGGGTGTCCATCCATCCTCCTCCTCCTTGGGCTGCTTGTTGCATCGCAGCGGCCATTGGTTGAAGGGCTGGGGGACCACCTCCTCCTCCTGGAGGGCCACCTCCTCCTCCGGAGGATTTCCTCCTCCTCCTCGCCACCTCCACTCCCATGTGCTGGGTCTGGCACTGGGATAGGGGTAAAGGTGGTTTGGATAGAGGATCCTTCCTGTAGGCTTTGGAAGGTGACGTCTGCAGTTCTTTCTTCGGTGGAAGTCATTGTGGCCATTATGAGCTGATCGATGGCTTCGTTCAACCTTCGTTGTGGGCTGATATCAATTGTTTTAGTTGCCTAGTGATGGTCTCTACTTCTGGCAACAGCTGTGTTTCGACGTGAAGACTGTATTCACTTCTGTCCACTCCGTGTCTTTGCATATTGGAGTTCTTTCTCTTGAAGACTCTGACCGTTTGTCAGTGTTCGTGTCTCTTCTGAAGAAGTATCTCTTTTTCTGGCTTCTTCGGTCTGGTAGGGTTCAGCTAATGTCCCCAAACCTTGTTTATTCGGGTTTTCGATGAGATCCCTTTTGGTCATCCAAAATGTTCTTTCCTCCGGACTCCAGTAAGTGTAATACCACTGGTTGTTGATGTATTCCACTGGCACCCAAACTCCTCCTATTCCTAGGATGGTGTAGGATGATTGGGCGAAGTCCTGTCTTATCACCAAAGGGCAATTCCTCTGAGTTCTAGGGGTAGGTTGTCTGCTCCCCTGTTCTGGAAGTCTGCTGCTTCTTCAGGGTCCTCTGGGAAGCTTACGACTATTGAGTCTCGAAGCTCCTCCTTCTGTTTCCCCTGGAATTTTTCTCGCAGAGCCTTTGTCTTGACTGGCTATTTAAAGCTCGACTTATGTCAAGAATCGCTGACGCTCGACTCTTGATAGAGTTCGCAGTAGCGTCCCACCTGTCTTGGAGTGCTGATTGATATAGCTCAATCACTAAGCTTTGGGGTTCCTTGGAAGTTATCCAAGGGGAGCGAGAGTTGTTTAGACGATGAAGAGGGTCACTCCAATAGGTGAGATGATAGTCAGCAAGACCAATGTATGATTAAGTCGAGCTTGGCTCGACTCTACAACTGCTGAAGAGTTTAAATACAAGTCTGCTACTTAGGAATTTGTAAATAGCAAGTACGATCAATAAGCAGTCTTCTCAGGCCTGTCAGCTCTTCCTAAGTATCAGTAAGCTATCAGTGAGCTATGATATCATAGAGTGCGTTTTTGGACTTTGGAACAATAGCATGGGAACAGTCAGTCATCCAGTCAGTAAGCATCCAGTCATTGGATCAGTAAGCATATCAGTATCAGGCCACAATAAGTCCCACAGAATGTCAGAACAAAGGTACCACATATCAGAACAATAGTGAGTCTAGGCATGCCACTTGCATCCCGACTTCTTGCAGAAGGCCCAGTGCATACAGGCGTGTTTGGGGATGGGAATGGGTGTGGATCCGAAGGAGGGGGAATGGGTCCCGGGACCAGGAGGTGTGGCTTGCCCTGTAGATCGAGGTAAGTCCATAACACTCTGAGTCACTGACTGAATATCATGATGGCATACTAAAAACTTGCATATCCATCACTCAGGCTATCATTGGCACTATTGCCGCCATTGCTGTCATCATCATCACCAATGCCTTTACTGTCTTCATCATCATGATCGCCCTCAAGACTTTACCATAATATCTGGGTAGGTCCTCGGATTGATGGTATCCACATCACGTCTGATATTGTAGGTTGTATAGTTAATCCGGAGTGTTTTACAATGATAGATGCACTCTCCAGCAATCTGGACAGTGCTCCTTTCACTATTAGTGAAGGTTCCATACGTATCACTCTCATACTCGCAATCAAGTAGGCGACCCAGTATGTGGTCTTTCAGCTTTGGAATGAAGGCCTAATTTCCGATTCCGGGTCAATTCAATACTAGTTACACATTGCCAATGGGAATACATACGGAGAATGCTGGATCATCTTTATTTGCATGGAGATAGGTATAAATGTTCATGGGGTCCCTACGAGAGTTTGATATTTGTTAGCATATGTCTAAGTCTTCATCAATACTGTCATCTGTGCTAATGCCCAGCATTTCATCTTTGCATTTCAGTTTCTGCCGTTCTGCTGCAAGTTGGGCATGTTCAAGCCTCTGTACATGTCTTCCAATCTGCATTGTTGCATCACGCTTGTTGGTTCTTCCATAAAGCCGCTTTGCAAGATGGTGAGCCAGTTCACCCTAAATCTAATTGTCAGTATTTGACATCATTACAATAGATTGTTAGATTATCATACCAACTGAGTCAAGAAACTGTCAGTACAACCAAACATTTGTATGCCTGTCATGTAGTCTCCGAGTGAATAGAATTTCAGTGTCAAGAGGTTCAAGCTCTTTGATTTTCGGGATGATGGGGCAGATGGGGCTGCAGCAGGCACAGTTGTTGTGTGCTGCTTTAGCCAGTTTTGTGCTGCAACCTCACGAGGGAGTTCTGTTGTTTGAAACTGTGAACATGTGACATCGCAAAATTGCCTCATAAGGAGGCCAAATTCTTTGGTTAACAATTCTAAGTGAGCTAGTGTAGAATCAGAGTGCATTTGCAATTTTGCGAATGCATGCCATTCTGCTGTCCAATACAGTAACTTCATAAGTTGACTGTTGTGCGGCTCATCAAGAATACCCTCAAAGGCAGGGATTGAACACTGTAATAAGTCCTCGTAGTCTCGTGCAGCCAGTTGTTTCATTTCCGAAACATTGTTAGTAAATCTACGGATGGTCTGGCCAAATGGGGGGATTTGGCGATACCTATCAATTTAATAACTATCTGATCAGTCCTGAAATCATGTATAGTAAAGAATCGATCACACCTTTCATCTAGAAGAGCTGCCTGCCTTCCACCTGGGCCTGCTGTGTAAAGGATTCAAACTAAATGCATGAACAATGCCTTCCATACACCAAGTTCAACCTCGTGCATGAAGTCAACAACAAGCATGCGGGACAACTTGAACTTGTGACCAAGCTGCTCAACAAAGGCATTCTACAGTGTAGGTGTTACACCCTGTGGTGCGTAAAGGCCAGACGTTGGCGGTTCTCGGTTCGGGTGCTCAAGCATGCTCTATGTTCGGGGGCTGGTCTCCCTACTCAGCAGTTCTTGCTTGGATAGTGGTCCAAGGCTTGGTTCGAGAGCCTGATGCACACTTCGTGCTGCTCTATCTGACAATGCGAGTAAATGTGGGGTGTCCACAGTCTAAGTCGACTACTAGCGGGTACGCCGTCTAGTATCCCACACAGCTGGGGGTTGGTGTCACGGTCAGTCGTTTGTCGTACCTTTTAATGAAGGTAATAGGGCTTCAAGTAGTCTGAAGGGATCGGTTCACACTAAGTCACAACATTGACTTAGGTACAGAGAAGAGAGGGTTCAACTGTGTCACCAGCTCCCGAGATGGCTAGCTTGTATGCCATGGACCGGGGTAAGTTCTGCTAACTGGGGCTGTACTGTACTTCTATATTGTCTGATGTTCTGTTCTGATGCGCTTGCACATCTGATACGCTGCCACTGTCTGATTGTTGATGTACTGCTGTTTCATTTGATGGCTTTATGGGCATAGCCACCCCACTGTAGTATGTAATACATGCCATGTACCACTAGGACTCGCTAAGTCGAGTCTTTCGTTGCTATACACTGTTGTTCCCCCCTTCAGGGCTCACTGTCAAGGACTTGTCGTCTTTGCAGCCTTCCCTCGTCTTTCCACTCACAGTAAAGGCGATCTTGGATCTTCCCTGATTGACTTCACTGTAAGTAGGGGTTGTACTCTTCTTCAAGATCTACCTGGTATACAGACAGGCCCATGTTCGGAGTAGCAATCGTTATTATTGTCTTCATTGTTGTCTTTATCGTTATTATTGTCTTCATTGTTGTCTTTATCGTCATTCTATCTTCCCATTGCTACTAAGCAAGCTGGTGAAACCGTAGCGGTGACATCAGACTTGACTTCGAGTCAAGACGGCCTCTCGGATAGGCTTTAACCCCACAGTGGAGTTCTTGGAGAACTACCCAGACAAGGATGTCCCACCACCTAACTCTCATGTGTTTTGGAGAGAAGCGCCAGCCTCCCAAAGAAGGAATTACGGAGTACATCTGTTCTACCCGTCAGGAGTATACAGGGAAGGCAAAGCAGCCTTTGTCCACTGGAAGACAACCGACAAACGTTGGCACATACTAAGCCATCGAGAAGGACAAACTTATCCCAACTGGGGAGAACCGCTCCCCAAAGTCGAAGAGTTTAACTATCCCCTAGGGGAAGTACTGTCGAATTTCGCATTCGAAGATCAGACCCGAAATCGTTCCCCTTCGTCAACGCCATCGACAGCAGTGTCAGAAGACGAAGACTCAAACTCTCAAGAAAGCGAACCAGATGCCAGACCAAGATCTAACACTCTCAACCGACTAACGCAACAAGTCCAAGCACTATCAATCGCCCCACCTTCCTATCAAGACACCATGGCGACTTCTACTAGCACGTCGACCGCCACTGCCATGCAACCAACACCAGCTCCTCCATTACAACTGACATCCCCTCCCGTAGTCCCTTCCTCCTCCAGCGGCTCCATACAAAGTCGCCTCAACACCGCTATGAGGCGAACCACAATATCAGGGGGCCCCTCAGGAGGAGGAGGAGGAGGAGGAGGCAGAGGAGGAGGCAGAGGAGGAGGCGCGCCAGGGCCCGGACCCCTGGTTCCCCTGCCTCCAGCAGTCGGACAAGCAGCGGCCGACCCTAAAATGATGGGAGCACTCCCGGCGATATTCGCTGGTAATCGTGAATGAGCAGATGATTTTATCGAAGAGCTCAAGGCTTACATTCGCCTTAACAACAACGTAGGAGGAATGAACTCCTACCTCAAGCGCATAGCTCTAGCTCTCACGTTGATAAAAGGCCCACTCGTAGCTAGTTGGACCAGGGACTTTGGCGACTTCTTTGACACCCTCAACGTGGCAGATGACATTCCAGCCACGTGGACTGCCTTCCTGGATGAGTTCGCTCACCAGTTTCAAGATACCCAAAGGGAAGAGCGAGCCAAGCTAAAGCTCCAAACACTACGCATGAAGTGGCCAGAGATCAACCAATACATCTCACAGTTCGAACAGCTGGCCAGAGAAGCGGGGTACACTATTGGCAACTCGGAGACCAAACAGTTTTTCATCCAAGGCCTCCCTTGAGGAGTAGCTGAAGATGTTATGAAACCCCCACTCATCCATGCGTACACAGACATCAAGGAAAGAGCCATAGAGAGCATCAAATCGCACCAAGTCATAGACCAGATCTTTGGCCCACGATGAACCCCGTTCCCTGAGAGAGGAACCAACCCCAATCCCTTCAATCGCCCAAATCGAGGAGGGCGACCCCCGCAGCACCCTCAATTCCAACAAGGGAGGCCTCAGTACACGTCTATGAGTGCTCCCCCATGGATGGCAAACCAACTGGTCCCCATGGATGTGGACCGCACTAAGACGGGCTCTTCAGCCAGGGGACGGGCCATCCAATCCCAACCACGTCAACCACAACGAAACCAGCTATGCTTCCAATGCAACCAGCCCAGTCATTTTGCTCACAACTGCCCCCAAAGAAAAGCCCAGGCCAGTCTCATTGACTGGAACAATGACGAAACCGTCACTGAAGAGCTGAAGGACAAGGTGGCCTGGATGGAGGAACAACTTTGCTCCCTCTCCCTCGAGGAGTCCTCCTCATTGGGAGAACACATGAGGGAAAGGCAGGATTTTCACTTGGTCTAATCTGTACAGCCTGGATTAGACAGACCTCAAAAGATGTATTTATGTCGGCATGCAAAACAATGACGATCCATTCTTACATACATTCATCGAGAAAAAGGGCCGAAGCGGCCGCTCTGGTGGACTTGGGAGCAACCAAAAACTTTATGAACTTAAACTACGCGAAATGGCTCAGGCTGCTGATGAAAAGGCTGGACCACCCTCAAAGGGTCTACAACGTAGATGGCACCCTCAATCAGGGTGGTTCCCTAGAATTCTACACGGACATGCAAGTCCAAATGGGCAAGAATCGCACGAAGATGAGGTTCTTCCTCACGAACTTGGGAGACCACAAATTAATCTTAGGATACCCATGGTTCGCCACCGTCCAACCCAAAATCGATTGGCTCAAAGGCTGGATTGACCACTCCCAACTGCCCATCATCATATGGAGCAACAACGCGGCTTGGGCAAAGTTTCTTCCTCGCATGGCCCCCTCCACTTATTGGGAACAAGACCCGATTTTTGTAGTGTGAATCGAGTGGCTGGGCCCACCTCAGACAACGACAGCTCAAAATTCCATACCACCCCGCTATCAGCGACATCATAAGGTCTTTAGCGAACAAGCTGCTCAACGCTTCCCCGAGCCAAGAATTTGGGACCACACCATCGAACTCAAGCCCGACGCCCCTAGCACTATACCTGGAAAGGTTTATGCCCTCACTCAGCTCGAACAAGAGGAATTAAAGAAATTCATACAAGAGCACATGAAAAAGGGATACATTCATCCGTCCAAAAGCCCCTATGCTGCCCCCTTCTTCTTCATTAAGAAGAAGGACAGTAAACTCTGCCCTGTCCAAGACTACCAACGTGTCAACGAATGGACGATCAGAAACTGTTACCCCCTTCCACTTATTCCCCAATTGATCAACAAAGTGTGTTCGCGAATGCTCTTCACCAAGTTCGACATCTGTTGGGGGTACAACAATGTACGGATCAAACAAGGAGATGAGTGGAAGGCGGCCTTCATCACAAACCACGGGTTATTCGAACCAACAGTAATGTTCTTCGGCCTCACAAACTCCCCAGCAACCTTCCAAATGATGATGGATGCCATCTTCGTGGAAGAAATGTGAGAGGGATGGCTGGTCATCTACATGGACAACATGCTAATCACGACAGACGATGACCCGCAATTCCACGAACTATGCATGCATCGCGTCCTCACGAAACTGGTGGAGCACGACCTGTACCTGAAGCCTGAAAAATGTGTATTCAAATAATGCCACATTGACTTCCTAGGAGTGGTCCTTCAACATGGCACAATCCACATGGACCCAACAAAGACCCAAGGAGTCGCTGACTGGCCACGACCAGCCAATGTCACCGATGTTCGAGCATTCCTAGGGTTCACGGGCTTTTACTGGTACTTCATCCCAAACTACTCGTGAATTGCACGCCCCCTATTAGATCTCACAAAAAAGACCACCCCATGGCTTTGGGGAGATGCACAAATGAAGGCCTTTGAACTCTTGAAAACCCTCATGTGCAGAAGACCTGTCCTCGCTCAACCCAACTACACTAAACCGTTTATCCTCCACACGGACACTTTGGGGTATGGCGTGGGAGCCATACTCTTTTTTTTTTTTTTAAGAATTGATTACTGTGCGCCTCGGGGTACAGGACCCCATGTAGCACTTCCACTCAAATATACATGACGATGCAGAGTAATTATGTGTATTATAGGTCCTGACAATTCGGCATTCTCCCCCTAATGTTCGCTGCATTGTCAAGGTTTGCGTACCCCTGATAAAAACTCCAGTCACCCGAGTCACTTTGTTACGACTTGGTTACTGCAACACTTTCAAGCACGTGAGTGTTGCTTGTTGTAGCACAAGCACTAAGCTTCGGCTCTGCTCAGATGTTACCCTGAACGCAACATAAGAGGATAGCGATAGGAAATAGGGCCACTCTCTTGAGGTGCTTGCTAGACAGGAATATGCGAGTAGAAGATGATTAAGTCAAACTTAAGGCTCATACTACTCTGCCCACTGGGCTTATATACAGGTTCGGTTTGTAATCATCTTACAAACCAGCTCAGTCTTTATACTTGTACAGTAATCAGACCAGTAAGCGATCAGTCAGTAATAGTACAGTAACTGGTGAGATTCGTAACTAGTCTCGTAAGCAATCAGTCAGAACTAACAGTCGGGCTACTTGGTTTATTCAATTTAGTCAGCAATCCAGTCAGCAGTCTCGGTCATCCTTAGTCATCGCACCCTGTGAGATACTAGTACCATATCCAGAACCTGAGAACGTAGTACTGTAAGAAGACTTAGCTATTTTTATGGCGTGACGTGCCATAACGGGGTTGCGCCCATGGCCACGCTTATTGGCCGTTGAATGCATGTATTGTAGTCAGTCCACAAAAAACGTAAGCATAGACGGAACTTCACAAGTTCTTGACACTAGAGTAATAACACTTACTAGAGTACCATCTCTGTGTATATAAGGACTCCCAATATGAGCAGACAGTCCTCAGACAGTCCATTTGTGACACTCCCATCGCTTCCTCCCCTTGCTGCCTTGCACCAAGTGGCTCAGTGCCTCTGCCCTCCCCTGTACTCTCTGTAACCCCCAGTGTCTCGATGTTTGACCCATATCATCAACCCACGTCCCTCTGTCCATCCAGAACCCTCCTAGCGAATTACTGTCGACCCAGCAGTAAGTTCACCACACGTTCCTTCCAGCCAGACTTTCCCTCCTTCTTCATAGCCTCTGAACTTGGTTGTTTTGACCAGCCCTTCTTGCGCTTTACTCATGGCCTCTTGGGCCTGCTTGCAGGCTAGTTGAACATTGTCGATGTGTTGGTTGAGTGTCGGTATGTCCGTTTCTCTGAGTGGTTGGTGTGCCATTGGGGTGTATCCTAATATCATGTTGTAGGGGGTTTTTTTCGTGGTTGTGTGTGGCCAGGAGTTCTTCGTGTATTGTGCAATTGGTAGCCACCTAGCCCACTGGTCTTGGTTATTTCCACAGAAGGCTCGTAGGTATTGTTCTAGGCTTTGGTTGGTATGTTCGCTTTGTCCGTCTGTCTGTGGATGATATGCTGACAAGATGTTTTGCTTGATTCCAAGCATTTTGCACAGTTCTGTGGTGAAGTTGGTGGCAAACCTTGGGTCTCTGTCAGAGATAATCTTGCAGGGGATGCCATAGTGAGGGAAGACTTGTTTTGCGTATAGCTCTGCTACTCCTGGAGCGTCGATGGACTCGTTACATGGCAAGAATATGGCTGCTTTGGAGCAGTCGTGGTCTGTGATTGTTAGTATCGAATCGTAGCCATCAGAGGTGGGGAGTTTGACTATGAAGTCGACTGTGATGGTTTGGAATGGTAGGGCATCTGGTTCAGCAGTGATGGGGAAGAGGGCGGGTTTGGTTGGATGGGTGTTTACTTTAGTCATTTGGCACATTGCGCATCCTTTGATGTAGTTCATTGTAAAGTCCTTCATGCCTGGCCACCAATAGTACTTGGTTACCATGAGCAGTGTTTTGGTGATTCTGGGGTGCCCTGCAGTTGATGTATCGTGAAAAAGGGAAATTACCCCCCTCTTAATGTCATTGTTTCCCACAACAACAAGTGTGCCATTCTTGGTCCATAGTTGTCCGTTTTTTGAAAGCGAGTGGCTGAGCCGCCATCATTGGATAGTGGCTTTTTGTACTTCTTGGTCATTCATGATTTTGTTGTCTAGGTACTTGGCAGACAACTCTGACCCGTCAAGTAGTATCGTGGCTCTGGCTTTGAGGATGGGGATGCCGTGGTCCACCAATTCCACTTCTCCTGATTCATAGCCCGAATCGTCATCTCTGGGGGTGTCTTTCTGTCTGGTGGTAGCATAGCTTCATGTTGGCGCATCTGGGGGTACAAACAGGTAGTCAGGTAATGCGATAAGAAGCAGATAGTCGTCTGTGTCTGGTGCGAGGTCGGGTCATCTTGATAGGGCATTGGTGCGATTGGTGGCTCCCGGTTTATATACTAGTTGGATGTTGGAATCTGCAAGTTCGGTAATGTATCCATTGACTTGTGGGCCAAGTTTATGTGGTTCCCTGTAGTATTGTAAATTGGCGTGGTCGGTGATGACTAGTACCGGTGTCGTCATATTTCACAGTAGGTGCCGCCAGGTCCGTAGTCCTCTTATGACTGTGAGCAATTCTCGGTCGTAAATGGGGTAGTTTTGTTCAGTTTCCGTGAAGGTCTGGGAATGGAATCCGATGGGTCTCAGTAGGGGGTCTCCTCGCTTGTTTGTCTGTTCCTTGTCAGCTTGGTACAGGATGGCTCCAGTTGTGAACTGGGATGCGTCTATGTACAAAATGAACTGTTGGTCTGGGTCTGGTGGGATCAGGACCAGTTCGGATGTAACTAGTCCGATCAGTTTTCTTACTGCCATCTCGCAGGCGGCGTCCCATGTGAATTCTTTGCCCTTCTGTAGTAGGTCTGTTAGTGGTTTGGCAATCCGGGCGAAATTGGGGATCCATGGCCAGTGATATCCGAGGAGTCCAAGGGTACTTCTTACTTCTTTGACGGTTTTGAGGGTGGACGGCCATTCTCTAATACCGGCAATTTTTGCGGGATCGATCATCAGTTCTCCGCTTTCTACCCTGATTCCTAGGTAGTCGATGGCTGTCTGGAAGAATTCACATTTTGCTGGTTTCAGGAATAGGTTGTGTTGTTCAAGTAGTTTGAAGAAATTGTGACAGATTTTGACATGGAGTTCCTGTTCTCCTGTTCTGGTCATGACGATGCAATCGTCCATGTAGTGATGGAATTTCCCAGGGTATTTTGCATAGAGGGGCTGTAAGACATCATTTCCCATGCAGGTGAAGGTACCGGGCATGTTGCATAGTCCAAAGGGCATCACTACCCATTCGAACAGTCCTTTGTTAGTCTTGAATCCAGTTTTGTATTCGTCTCCTTCCGCGATCTGTATGTTATTGTACCCAGCTCTGATGTTGAATTTGCTAAATAGCGTCTTGCCCCTTAATTCTTCCAGAATTGACTGTATCTGAGGGAGTGGGGTGACATCCATGATGGTGTATTCATTAAGCTTTTGGTAGTCGTGTATGATGCAGAGTGTTCCATCCTTCTTCTTGACTGTGAAGGTTGGGGATCCATAAGGAGATGCTGATGCCATGATGTAACCTTTGTCCAAATTGTCTGTGATATATTCGTCCAGTACCTTTTGTTCGTCTTTTGATAGCGGGTAAACCTTGCTATTGATTACATCAGGTGCGTCTGGTTTGAGTTCGATTTTGTGGTCCCATTTGCAGCGTGGTGGCAATTGACAGGCTTCTTGTTCGGAGAATACTTTCCAATGTTGCTTGAAAACCACGGGGACCATTTGTTCCATGTTGACCTTCCCAGCGTCATAAGCTTTTTATGCCATTTGCTAGGCGATGGTTGCCTTGTTGATTTCGATTGATTCTGTTTTGATTGTTCTGATGGTGACGTACAATTCATCACTTTCTTTGAGTTGTTCGGCCACCACTCTAGTGGCTTTGGCCAAATGTTTCCTTCCGGTTAGTTTACCTTTGAGCAAGGTTTCCATTCATGTTTCTGGACCTTTTACGATCCCCATCATCCAGTCGATTTCAGGGTTGAATGTTCGTAACCAGGGGTATCTGAAGATGAATTGGTCCTTCCCTAGGTTAGTGACAAAAAATCTTTCTCGTCCTGTTTGTTGTCCTCTGGTTACCAGTAGGTCGCAATAATGCATGATGTCTCCTGCCTGGTTTGATGTTCCATCTATATTAATGATGGGATGTACTTGTTCCAACTTCTTGGTTCCGAGGCATAATCTTGCCACGGTTTTATAGTCCACGAAGTTTTCTGTTGCACTGCTGTCCACAAGCGCTGTTTCTTCTGCCTTGCCTTGATATGTGTGTAGTAAAAATGGCAACTTGATTGAGTTGTGTTTGTTTATGTACATTGTCCATATCTTTAGAGCCCTAACTACGGCAGCTAGTTTTGGGCCTGGTAAAAATCCTGCAGTGCACTGATCGCGTGGATTTTTACCACTTCAGGTTCGTTTGGTAACATTTTGAGGACACCCTCGAGTCCTCCTATCTGTTTCAGGGCTTCATTGTTACTGATGGTTGCCTTTGGTTTGGCAACTTCTGCGGTGCAGGCTGTCAAGGTTTGCGTACCCCTGATAAAAACCCTCGTCACCCAAGTCACTCTGTTACAACTCAGTTACAGCGACACTTTCAAGCATGTGAGTGTTGCTTGTTATAGCACAAGCACTAAGCTTCGGCTCTGCTCAGATGTTACCCTGAATGCAATGTAAGAGGATAGCAATAGGAAATAGGGCCACTCTCTTGAAGTGCTTTTTAGACAGGAATATGTGAGTAGAAGATGATTAAGTCGAACTTAAGGCTCATACTACTCTGCCCACTGGGCTTATATACAGGTTCGGTTTGTAATTGCCTTACAAACCGGCTCAGTCATCGTTCTTGTACAGTAATCAAACCAGTGAGCAATCAGTCAGTAATAGTACAGTAACTGGTAGGATTCGTAACCGAACTCGTAAGCAATCAGTCAGAACTAACAGTCGGGCTACTTGGGTTATTTGATTTTAGTCAGCGATCCAATCAGCAGTCTCAGTCATCCTTTAGTCATCGCACCCTGTGAGATACTAGTACCATATCAAGAACCTGGGAATTAGATGCCATTCAGGGGGTTAGGCCCCTCCTTCGAGTCACATGACAGACAGGCAGTTGAATGCCTTCAAGACAGTCAGTCCGCAGAACATATAGTACAGTTCTTAACACCATCCCCCCCTCAAAGTCAGTGGTTCCACCCACCATTCTGCCTACGCCTCCTAGTTGTAGTCCTCATAGACATCATACCCATAGTCATCTTCCTCTGTGTCAAAGTCCGCGATGGTGAGGGATGAGTGGGGAATGAGTCAGGGCGAGGCGATAGGGTGCCCGGGGGTAGGCATGGGTATGGACGCACCCATGGTCGAGATAGATGAGCCCGCAGTTGATGTGGACGCTGCTAACGGGTGGCGCGGAGTAGTTGTCGTGACTAGGCAATGTACTGTGGGGTAGGATGATTGACGTGGTTGACTGCGGTCTGTGCACGGGTCAGGCATGCGCGGTGCCAGAGGGATAGGTGTCCTCCAAGCCTCATAGAGAGATGTGACGTCGTAGTTTGCAAACTGCTCCCTTGCTTGATAGATGGGAATGTTGTTTTCCCGGGCGACAAAGTTGATGTGGGGCCATGTGCGTGGGTAGCCATCCCGCGAGCTGACTCCTGGGGTTAGAGAACGCTGTAGGTCAGTGTTCAGTGTGAGCGCCTCTGCTGGCGCATTAGTGAGAGGTGTTGCCCCTCTCCCTCATCCCCGCCTCCCCCTTCTGGACTGTCCTCGGCTGCCTTCTGGGCTTGCTGCTGCTGGTAAGGGTCAAATGTAAGGGGGTGGTGCTGAGCTCTGTCGTGGGGTGACTTCCTCGCGCTCTTGCTGCACCCCGGTTGGGGGTTGGGTTGGTGGTTCGAGGGAGCGACGCCCGAGCAACGCTTGTAACAGCTCCTCGTTGAACTGTGCACATCATGACCAGTGGACCGTGTAATTTCGGTGGCGACTGCCCACGATACAGGTGGTGGTGATGCAAGAGGTGTGAGGAGCAGGGCAGTCTTCGTCCAAGTGCCCCTCGAAGCGGCAGTATGTACAGCGCCACTTGATTCTCCCACCTGGAAGGATGGGGCACCCCCATGCCGAGGTAGCTGGTGCGGCTTCTTCGGGTGCGGGTGCTTGGACCAGAGCAGGCACAACTCAGATCGGTTCTTCCTTGGCTAAAACAGGGGTAGGATTGGGTGGCATTGGGGTGTTTGTGAGGCGAGTGAACACTTCGAGCCATGCAGGCCCCTCTGCTGTTGACAGGGCTGCAGCGTTCCGTGATTTGTGAGTAAGGTGTTCATAAATTCGAGTGTTCACCTTAGCTCTGGCTAGCCGCCGCCCCGCTTGTTTCTTCTACTCTTCCACACAGTTTTCTTCTTCCCTGATTAGCCGATACTGCTCCATCAACTCTCTTTCCTTCTTCTCCCATTCTCACCTCTTCTGTTTGAGAGCCCTCTGCTCTCTGTCATACCAGTTGAGCCAGTAAATTTCTGCTAAGATGCCTATGTCCCCCAAGAGCTCTGCCCTGTGCAAGCTAGCGCGTTGGAAGAAGCTCTCATCTAGGAAGGCATCGAAGGTTTCTTGAGGGTTGTGGGGGAACTTGTTGTAGCATGCAGAAGCATAGAGCTTCTGCCGATATTCGGGTGTGCCAATGCCATTACAACTATAGACGTATGGCTCCTCTCCTTCGATGGTGAATTGGACATACTTCGCATCCACGAATGTCCTGTCATGCTGTCTCACACTAATGTTGGAGAACCCCGTATTGGGCATCCACGGGAGCCCTGGGAAATCATCCCTGAACTCTCTCCTGATGGTCTCCACAGTGGACTCGGAGTCAGTATCCACGTTGTGGATTGAGTGTGCTGGTGACTCAGTGTGTGTTTCCTCCCTCGTCACTGTTACTTCTACCTCTGGCATCCCTTCCTCCACCCTACTCGTGGTCATCCTGACCTGCTCTGAGCCAACGTCGCTAGGGTAGTGAAGCTCTGAAACCTCGGGTATACTCTCCTCGAGGCTCACGCAGTGGTTTTCTTCTTCTTCTTCTTCTTTGGGGATGCTTTTGGCAGCACCCAATGGTCCCTTGCTGGAATCGTCCCATGCTCCGCTCGAGCCACTGCCATGACTTGGTTGGCGTAGCGGGATTCGTAAAGGTGCTGGAGACGTCGGTGGTACCGACAGAAAAGTATTGTCCTGTGCGACAGGCGAGCTTGCTCCTGACATTCTTGGCACTCGGTAGGTTTGAAAGGCGGGGGAGGAAAAATCAATGGAAGTGAGGACACTTGCGATGGAGGGATGCGGGGTAGAGGGGCCTGAGGTCTCAGAGCTGGCATTTCCGGCCATCTCGTCGCCCTCTTTAAAGCGAATGACTTTTATTGCTTTAGGGTTCTCTTTATGGAATTGGCTGATTAAGTCTTTTGCAAATACTTGGTCAGCGTCCTCCCACATATTGTCAGCATCCGCATATCCTTTCCACTTGAGCAGGTATTGTAGGTCTTTGCACCTCCCTTTGCGCCTTGAATCTAAAACCTTCTCCACCTCCCATTCCTCTTGTCCATCTACTAAATCTGGGGCTGGCTGTGGGAAATTAGCCCCGTGAGCGCTTGTCTCTTTATAAGGCATCAGTAAGCTAGCATGAAACACGTTATGAATCTTCCACTGTAGGGGTAATTTCAAATGGTAAGTGATAGGGCTGAGAACTTCAATAATCAAAAATGGTCCATATCATAATAGGCATAGCTTTGTGGTTGGATGCGTAGTTTTCAAATTCTTTGCCTCCAGCCATACTTTGTCATTCTTTTGATAGGGGCTGAATGCCCTAAGTTTCTCTTTAGCCCACAGTTCTTGCGCTCTCTTCATCGACTCTTGGGCCTGTCGTTGTACTTCTTGGATCTTCTCTTTGTGCCACTCTACGTGTGGGATATTACTGAGCCTCTCTGGTTGGTGGGCTCAAGGAATATGTCCCATCCAGAGCTCGAACGGTGCTCGCTTTGTAGTTGTTGACACCTGCTTGTTGAGAATGTACTGCACAATTGGGAGGTGATCCACCCAGTCGTTCTGTTGGAAATTACAAAAGATTCTTAGTAGTGTTTCTACGTGCTGATTTGTCTTTTCTGATTGTCCAACTGTTTGGGGATGATACACTGTACTGATGTTTTGTCTGATTTGTAACTGGGTGCACACTTCTTTGGTGAACTTGGACATGAACCTTGTGTCTCTGTCGGATATGATCTTCTTCGGGATCCCGGCGTACAGGAATACTTTGCTCTTGTATTCTTGAGCCAATTGTTCTGCCGTCATTTCTTCCTTGCAGGGTATGAGGATGACACCCTTCGTGCAATCATGATCTGTAATGGTGAGGATTGAGTCATACCCTTGTGACTCCGGTAGCTTGACAATCAGGTCCATTGCCACTACTTCGAATGGCTGGGCGTCTTCTTCTGGCCCTATTGGGAACAATGGTGGCTTGTTCCGATGAGTAATGATTTTGTTTGCTTGACAAATGGCGCATCCTTGCACATATTCTTGGACTGTTTTTCTCATAGATGGCCACCAGTAGTGGCGTTTGACGTCTAGCCAGGTCTTAAGTTGTCCCGGATGCCCAGCTGTCAAACTGTTGTGGAATACTTCCATCAGTCCTCATGTGATGTTTTCGTGGTTTGGCACTACAAGGGCTCCTTCTTTCCAGAATAACCCATTCTTCTTTGTCAATTTGAAGTACTTCTCCCAGCGCTGTAGTCTCTGTTGGTATTTGGCCGCAGTATGCTGTTGTCATATGTTCTCCTCCATCGCTACTGGGCAAATGAGCTTGATGAACATGTGATCTGGGAACAAGACTTCTTTAGGTTCTTCGCCCTCCGCGGGTTGTAAGTTGCTTCGTCGCAAAAGCGTGTCTGCTGTAACATTGTCTTTCCCTGGTATGTGATAGAATTTGAAATCAAACTGGGTAAGAAACAGCGAATATCTTTTGTGCTTGTCGGAGAGGGCTTGTCCCTCTTGGTATTGGGTTAGGTTCGCATGATCTGTCCACACCTTGATTTTGTGCAGGTGTCCTTCTAATAAGTGCATCCATTGTCAAAATGCCCTGACCAAGGCGAGGCACTCTCGGTCATATACGTCGTACCTTCATTCAGCTGGAGTTAACGCCTTCGAGTGATAGCCGACTTCAATCCTTGCGTTGTCTTTTCCCTGCTGAATAAGTACCGCTCCTGTAGTGTACCTCAATGCATCAATCACCATTTTGAAAGGCTTTTGGGGGTTTGGTTGAATTAGTTTGGGGCCACTGGTGATGATGGCTATGATCTTGCATAAGGCCTTTTTGGCTTCTGGTGTCCATTTGAAGGGTTGTCCTTGTTTGAGTGTTTCGAAAATCAGCCTGGCAAGGTACGAGAATCCTGGGATGAATTGTTGATGGTATTGTAGCATTCCCATAGTTTGTTGGATGTCGTGCTTGTCTTTCAGGTCCGTCGGCCACTTGCTGATCCCTTCCTTCTTTGCTGGGTCAATACTGAGCTGCCCATTCTCGATTACACACCCAAGAAACTCCATTCGAGACTGCCGCCAAATGCATTTGCTAGGTTTGAGAGTGTACCTCCTTTGCCAGCAGATCGTTAGGAAGTGATGGCAGCAGTCGTCATGGCTCTTGCTCGCCTCCTTCATGTCGTCGCTTGCCACATAGAAATCATCCATGTAGCATCCTCCCGTCGTCCCCTTGTGAACTCCTCCCCAGATGTCGAACCATCCTTTGAAGTCATGATACATTAGCCTCATCCACTGCGTGTGTCACTGGCTCCTGGGATGGCTAGCTTGTACGCCGTGGACCGGGGTAAGTTCTAGAACTGGCATTATGATATTCCTTTGTGATACGTACTTTCTGATGTGGCCTTTGTTCTGATGTGATGCATTGATGCGCCGACCGCCGCCCATTGTGATAGTTTGATGTACCGTTGCTCTGGCTTCATGGGCATAGCCTCCCCTGTACCTATTTATATGTGCCATGTACCAGTAGGACTCGCTAAGTTGAGTCTTTCGTTGCTATACACTGTTGTTCCCCACTCAGGGCTCGCTGTCAAAGACAAGCCATCTTTGCAGTTGACCCTCGTCTTTCCACTCAGAGTGAAGGTGATCTTGGGTCTCCCTTGACCGCCTTTGCTCTAAGTAGGGGTCGTACTCGCCTTCAAGTCACACCCAGTATACGGACGGGTTCATGTTCGGAGTAGCAATCGTCATCATCGTCTTCATGATCATCTTCATCGTCATTCTATCCTCTCATTGCTACTAAGTGAACTGGTGAAACTGTAGTGGTGACAGCACGGGTGCATTCTTCTGCCCAAACTGCAGGACCTGCGGGATGTAAGTGCCAATAGGCGTCTTAAATGCAGCTTTGTATTGGTCTTTGGGTTCGATCCAGATGTTGTTGTAGCCCTTCCGAATGTCGAATTTGGAGAACAAGACCTTTCCTTCTAGTTTCTGCCAGATCTCATCGATTCTCAGCAAGGGGCCATTGTCCCTCTCGGTGATGTCATTAAGGCATTGATAGTCGATGACCAGGCACTTCTCGTTGCTTTCCTTCTTGGCGATGAAGAAGACTGGTGACGTATAGGGAGAGGCTCCTTCAACTATAAAGCCTTTCTCCAGCTCTTCATTGATGTACTTGCGTAGTGCTTCTGTCTCTTGCCTAGTTAGCAGATAAATCTTGCAATTCAGCTGATCTGGGGCGTCTTTCTTGAGCTTAATCTGAATGTTAAACGGTGCCCTGTCCGGAGGAAAGCGATTTGCTTCTTCTTCTGAAAATACCTTCTTGTACCGCTGGAATTGTGGCGGTATTTCGAAGGGGAGTTGTTCCTTTTTGGCCTCGTGTTCGTGTGCCATTTGCTGGGAGAGGGAAATCTTTCTCATGAAGATGGCTTTGCCTTCTGGGGGACGCCCCACTTGCTGGATGGCTCTCTTTGTCAACCGCCTAATGACTCCTGGGAGATATTTGTACATGGAGCTCTCAAGGTGTATCTGACCTTGCAGGAAGGTGCCTTTCTTCCAATCGATTTGTGGGTTGAACTTTGCCAAAAAGGAGTATCCAATGATGATGCAGTCTCCTCCTAGGTTACTGAGGTAGAACCTCTGAACATCGTCCTGTTCATTGAATTTGATTCGTAAGTGACAATAGTGTGTCACTTCCCCTTTCTTGTTTTCTGTCCTGTCGACGTTGTATACTTTAGTCGGCTTGTCCAAGACCTTGCACCCGATCTTGAGTCACTCCCAGGTCTTTTCATCGATAAAGTTCTCCATCGCCCCACTGTCCACAAGGGCCTTCTCCTTGAGTTCCACTCTTGCCAATGCGAAAGTGACGGGGGTGATCATAGTTCGTAATCTGGACTGTGCCTTGATGACCCGGAGCTTAGTTTTGGAGCTCATTTTCTTTGTTTTGAAGTCTTGCATGAGGATCTTCTCCACCAGTGCTCCTTGTTCTTCTGCAGTCATTCTGCTAATCTTAGTGACCAGATTCTTGGGGTCCTTTTTGCTTTTGACAGATTCTTCGTTACTACTGTGAGCACTTTCTTCATCCAAACTGCTATCCTCATCTCCGCTTTCAGGGATCGTCGCCCTAATCTTTTTGGGCTTTCCTTTTGACGAGTTCTTTGACCGGTTCTCTCTGAGCCGGTCTGGGCACACTCATGCCATGTGTCCTTGCTTTTTGCAGTTGAAACACCTGCCTTCTGCTGAGAGTTTCTTCCGCTCTGCTGGGGTTAGGGAACTGAATCCTCGCCTCTTGACTACGTTGGTTTCAACGGTGTCAACATCCATCACATCTGGGTCCCTCTCTTTCTTGCCATTGTTCTTGCAGTTTTGCCCTCTTTGTTGCATAAACTCATGGAAGAGGTTTTCTCACGCTGTGAGGTTGCCTTTGGAAAAATGTCCTCCCAACTGGCGCTTTCACAGGTTCTTGGTGGCTTCGATTTGGGCTGCTGCCTGCCACCCTGCTAAGTCGTTATTGGCAGGGGCCAGTTCTCATTCGAGAATTTTGTAGATGAGCCACTGTTCGAGCCCGGCTCTAAACACATCCACCACCCCTTCCATCTGTCGCTGCCATTGCAGCTCTGATATCAACACATTGAACTTGGCAATGTAGTCATCTACGGTGACATCTGATGTCATTTGCAGCTTGTTCAGTTTTTGCTGGGCATTTTCTTGGAGAGCTGGGTCTTTAAACTGAGCTTGGAATTCTCCAGATAGGAGGTGCCATAGCTGTTCATCGTTCACAGTGTAAGCTCCTGTTCAGACCCAGTTATTAGTCCTTTGTAGTGCCTGCCTTCCCCAGTCTTCAACGTCTGGTCCTCAGATGAGATTAACGAATATCGCGATTCGCAAGAGAGGATCGAGGATACTGGGGTGGTTTCAATTCATCCACTGAAAGACGCTGAACTGGTGAATGAACTTCTCCATAGTTGTTACACTACCGGTGAAGAACTCCAGTGGTTCCCCCATGAGCCGCCCTCCATGGGCAGCTTGCTGACCTGGCGGTCCTGCTGGGGGCTGTGGCCCTCCCGTTGGCTGAGGCCCTCCAGGTGGTTTTGGTCCTCCAGGTGGTCCCCCTCCTCTGGGTGGTCCCCCTCCTCCGGGTGGTCCCCCTCCTCTGGGTGGTCCCCCTCCTCCTCCGACTGGTCCTCCTCCTCCGGGAGGTCCTGCTGGAGGCCCCAGCGGTGCTTGTGGGAATCCCCCTGGCCCTCCTCCGATCTGTGGAGCTGGCGTTGGCGGTCTTGTAGGTGGTCCCATTAACGGTTGCCCAGCTGCCCCTGCACCTTGCTGTCCTGAAGCTCCCTGGACGAATTGGGGCTGAATCCCCACATATGCAAGTTGTGTTTGAGTTGCCATATCATCAAGTTGTGTCTCAAGCTGTTCGAGTCGTTCTGCTGAGAGAGCAGGTGGGTACTTTCCCATGAGCTCTTCTTGTTCTACTTGTAACGCGTCTGTCCAAAATGGTACAGGTCCTATGCTCATCTGTTCGAGGCAAGTAGAAAGCCCTTCTACTTTGTCGGCCTCTGCTCTGGTTGCTACTGGGGTATCTGGATCTGACTCCAGTTCTGTTGTCTCTTTGGCTTCTTCAGTGGCGATGGGTGTCTCCTCTTCAGATTTGGCTTCTTCTCCTCAGATTTTGTATGGGGCACTTGATGTTCCTAGCCTGAATATCGTTGGAGAGAGAACCTTGTCTTCGCTTGAGACCCAATATTCTTCGCTCTTGTCATTCCACATGAGGTAGTACCAATGACTGTTGAGGTACTCAATGGGCCACCACTTGCCATTGCTTTTTAGTAGGTACGAACTCTTGCGTGGGTTTGACGACTTGTACCACCGTGTGAACCCTACTAACTCTTCTGGTAGATCTGGCTTCAACCTTGAGCGGACTGCCACAGGCTGTTCTGGGTTTTGAGGAAACTCTACCTCAATGATCTGTAACTCTTCTTCAATGTTCTCCTCCCAATTCTTAGCCTTCTTGCTGCGTGATTTCCACGTCTTGACTATTTAGTTGTGGTATTTGCAGTAGTTGATCCTGCAAAAGCAGTAGTGCAGCAGGGCGTGCTCTCTTTCAGACTTGTGAACGAATTGGTTACCCCCTCGGTACAGACGGACTGCTTCTCCCTTGAGAACTTGTGCGTACGTTACACACTGAAGACTTTGATACTTGTAGCTGTAGTGGTCGTACGACCGTGACTGTCTTCTGTCACAATATTCTTCACAGTATACGTATCCCTGGTCTTCTTCTGCTAAGACTAATTTGTAGTCTTCTTCCAGCTTGAAAGTTGTAAGTTCAACTTATGTCAAGGTTTGCGTACCCCTGATAAAAACCCTTATCACCCAAGTCACTCTGTTATGACTCAGTTACAGTGACGCTTTCAAGCATGTGAGTGTTGCTTGTTATAGCACAAGCACTAAGCTTTGGCTCTGCTCAGATGTTACCCTGAACGCAATGTAAGAGGATAGCGATAGGAAATAGGGCCACTCTCTTGAAGTGCTTTTTAGACAGGAATATGTGAGTAGAAGATGATTAAGTCGAACTTAAGGCTCGTACTACTCTGCCCACTGGGCTTATATACAGGTTCGGTTTGTAATCACCTTACAAACCGGCTCAGTCATCATTCTTGTACAGTAATCAAACCAGTAAGCAATCAGTCAGTAATAGTACAGTAACTGGTAGGATTCATAACCGAACTCGTAAGCAATCAGTCAGAACTAACAGTCGGGCTACTTGGGTTATTTAATTTTAGTCAGCGACCCAATCAGCAGTCTCAGTCATCCTTTAGTCATCGCACACTGTGAGATACTAGTACCATATCGAGAACCTGGGAATTAGATGCCATACAGGGGGTTAGACCCCTCCTTCGAGTCACATAACAGACAGGCAGTTGAATGCCTTCAAGACAGTCAGTCCACAGAACATATAGTACAGTTCTTAACACAGGCGCAGCTTGGCTGCCCTTGGTACGGTTTCTTCGGTTTCTGGGGGCAGTCACGACTGATGTGCCCTTGTGTTTTGCAAATGAAGCATGCGCCTTTCTGGTAGAGGTCTTGCCTTTCTGGGCTCCATTGCCCTGGTATGAACCTTCTACCTGTGTTTCCTACATCCACATCCATGGGGACGACTTGACTAGTTGTCTGTGGGGTTCTCCCTTGACTGGGTTTCGGCCCATATGTTGGGTGTTGTGTTGGCTGGTAGTTTCGTAGCCCAAGGTATTGGGCTAGCTGTTGTGCGGGGAATGGTTTCTTCACGGTGACGTTCCTGAGTTCTTTGTACACCGTTTGTCGTTCTCTGGCTTTCTTCTTCCACATGTTCATGGTGGTAGGTGCTGGGACATTATGCATGATGATCTCCTGGAGGAGTTTTGGTGGGAGTCCTTCCCTGGATTTGACAATCACTCCGAGGTCATCCTCTCTGTAGCCGGACTCTTCTCAGAGTCGGTCAAAAGTGGCAATGTAGGAGTTGATGTCACCTCCGATCATCTTCAGTTCTTGGAATTTCTGTAGGGCATTCAATTTGGCGTCCAAGTCGATGTACGCCGCCCTGAAGTCGTGTTCGAATGAGTCCCATAGCATGTCGCTGCTCTGGGGGACTCCATGGACCTTGACTTGGTCTCTGAGCCAGCGCCTCTTGGCATTGGCCCATGCGTCTACGTTAGGTCCGACGATGTAAGATAGGCACAAGGCTGTTTTTAGGTATGGGACCTGGAAGGTTCTGCTTTCTCCATTGATTAATTTGTATCCTAGGAACTTGTCCAGGAATAGGTCGGACTTGGCTCTATTGCTGTCGAAGATCGGAGGTGGGAGGCCAATCAGTCCTCCCTTGCTCTGCCCGTTACTTTGGGTCTGTTGTACTGGTGCGACCGTTGTGGCCGCAATTGTGTCCATAGGCACTGGTCCCACTGAGGGGGCTGCCGATATTTGTGCCGGTTCTGGGGCAGTGATAGTATGCTGCCCCGCCTGATAGTTGGGATCCACTACATCCCACCATCCTAGTCCTAGGTTGTTTGTAATATTGACCATGTTGGCTCCTCTCGTGTACCAGGTACTGTCATTTTCGTCTTCTAATAGGATGAACCACACATGTCCAGTGTGAAAGCCTGACTTATGTTACGCCCTGTGGTGTGTAAAGGCCAGATGTTGGCAGTTCTCAGTTCGGGTGCTCAAGCACGCTCTACATTCAGGGGCTGGTCTCCCTACTCAGCAGTTCTTGCTTGGATAGCGGTCCAAGGCTTGGTTCGAGAGCCTGACGCACACTTCATGCTGCTCTATCTGACAATGCGAGTAAATGCAGTGTGTCCATGGTCTAAGTCGACTACTAGTGGGTATGCCATCTAGTATCCCACACAGCTGGGGGTCGGTGTCACGGTCAGTCATTCGTCATACCTTTTAACGAAGGTAATAGGGCTTCAAGTAGTCTGAAGGGATTGGTTCATGCTAAGTCACAACATTGACTTAGGTACAGAGAAGAGAGGGTTCAACTGGGTATTATTCCTGAAGACTACTGCTTGTTGATACAGGTTCAACTAAGTCAGGCTTAAGGCCTTTAGTACACTAACTGAGAGTCTTATATAGTACTGGGGAAGTAACCTGAAATGAGGTGCTAAGTGCATCAACCGTATGAAATGATGAATATGAAATGAAGTACTAATGCATCAATTGTACGAAATGATAAATATGAAACGAGGTGCTAAGTGCATCAACCGTATGAAACGATAGATCTGAAACGAGGTGCTAGATGAGAATGAGTCAATGAACATGAGTCAAGAGTCCGGGTCATGAGTCTAGTCTGTCACGAGGTCAAAGAGTCATGTGAAGGTGAGAAAAAGTGGGGTCCGTTCCAGCGGATCGTAACAGTAGGATACAGTAAGAATATATGTACAAGGAGAACTGAGAGAGAATGCATGGCTGTGGGCACAATTGATGTTTCCTTGAGCAGTCTCTGGACAGTAGTTCCACCAATTGGCATTCCGAGATCATAGATGGCTTTCCAGGCATTGTTGACAAGATCTGCTAGGTACTTGCAGGGCTGGTCAGTCCATTTCTTCATATCTGTGATGCAACCAAGTTGATCTAACTTTGATTTTGGTACCAAGCACTGCAGACATGGACAAAGTCCTTGATCGCAAATGGTAGCAAGTAATACTCTGCCAGTGATGGGCTGGGATCAGGGAGGTGGAATGCAGACAGAAAAGAGGGAATGATTGACACACTTTTCAGGATAATCTGCTGAATATGTGAATATTCTTGTATAGATATGGTGCTCAATGCTGTCATGACATGGCACAACCATTCTATAGCAGTATGCGTGAATGAAGTCATCATCAAGTAGGAACTTCCAGACACTATGCATGAGCTCCCGACAACAATGGGCAAGAATATCCTTTTGCTGAGTGTCCCACTTCTGATGGAAGGCCTTCAGCTGGTCCTGCAATGAGTCTGGAAAGGGAGGAATATATGCAAGGTGCTTTGTTGCACCAGAATTTGGCTGACATCATACATATTCTGTGAGGTTACCAAAGAGCATGTAGATTGGCCACAACTTGGCTGTACCAAATGTTGCGAGGTGCGTAGCATCAGACCAGAACATAAGGGCAGCAATGACCTTCTCCCGCTTGCATGTTGGATCATCAGTTGGGGTGCATTGCACCTTGTCATGTTCATCCAGGAACACATCTGAATCATACATCTCTGAAAAGATGCACTTGCTTACTTCAACATTGGGATGCCTTCAGAATAATTTGTAGGGAGACAGGTGAAACATTGCTGAGATGGGGGATTCAAATGACTCCTTAATCAATGTTATGATTTTATGGTAATGGAGCCCAGGAATCCTGAAGGTTTGAGGTGGGATGTGTTCGCTACCTGAGGGTACATTGATATCAATATGAGCATGCTGGAATGATTGTAGATAGCCAGTCTGCTTATCATGGCTATCTGCTTTCTGGTTTTCATGGGCCACATTGAAATTTGCAAGAGAACTAAGCTGGAACTCGGTGTTACGATCTGCCCCATGGACTATCTTTTTCTCTGTCTCATTGATTCGGACTACACTTACTATACTTACCTGACTCATTTCCACTCTGACTCACCCCCTTTATGAGCTTTGACTATGATTAGTGATCTTCTGGCTTGCTTACTGATGACACTCTTGCATGACTCACTATGCTTACTACTTATTCCCATAAGCTTACTGATCATTCCTGCGTTACTCATCACTCTTATTATGCTCACTAATCCCCTTCCCTATTGTCTGACTCATCCCCCACCTTGCTTATTGTTCTCTGACTCACTACTTACAAAGACTGATGACTTGTCCCTTACCAAAGCCTTGATGGCCTCTCCCTATATAAACCCTTGTAAGTCGACTATTGGGCATTAAGCCTGATTTAACTTGAATCTTGCATTCTTGTGCTCAGTAGCTTCCAAGAGGGAAGACCTCTGATTGACTTCTTCAAGAACATCTCAAGGAACCAAGGGACCCTCTTATCAGCAGGGAAGCAACTTAGCTTTTGTCACAAAACTTACCAGAACGACTTAGAACTTGTGGTAGAAACCACTCTGTGAAGGGACACTGTTTCAGTGGTCAACTTAGACTTCTACACACACCACATTTACTTGCATCAGGACCAGCCTTTTATGAGAGTGCTTGCTGAGTATGGGAGGTCAGCCCCCATTGAACGAACTAGTGCTTGCTTGAGCAAACACTGAACCAACTTGCCAACGTCTGGCCCTTGCGCCCCACAGGAGTGTAACATAAATCAGGCTTTACCTACGACAAGCTGGCAGCACTAGCCCTATACCTACCAGAAGACATTGAGCAACTGTCGTTGCACCCAGAAGAACACAGGACGACTTACCTGATTATGTAAAAGGGAAGGTGTATTGGAAAGACACACCAGCAGCTGAGGGCTACTACGCCAAAGCACAATCAGGAGAAAGAGCTGTCAAGTTTTACAGCTTCACTCACCCAGACAAAGAAGGAAACATCCAAGCAGGAGATCGTTGGTTTGTCCTAGAACAAAACAACGAGCCTGAAGACAACAGGTGGTACACCAAAAAGAAATACCAACTTACTGTTGGAGCAGGAAGAACCAGCTGGTGGAGAGAATCCAATCCAGAATACGAGACAGGACAAATCAAGTCCTATAAACCCAAACCACAGAAACTGGAATCGACAGATGAAGAGTTGGACTATGAGATGACTAGCCAACCCGCAGACATTGCTGCAGCTATGACAGCACTACTAGACAATGAACCCAAGGGAGCAAATGGGACACTCATTGGAACCTCTCCACCTACCTTCAATGGAGATAGAGACAAGTCAGATGTATTCCTGGACAAATTCCTAGGATACGAGTTAATCAACGCAGACAAGAAAGTCTTCCAGACACCATACCTCAAAGTAGTGCTCTGCCTCTCCTACATCACTGGACCTAAAGTAGACGCATGGGTCAAACTGAAGAGAGAATGGCTCAAAAGCCAGGTTAAGCACCAGAGGCACTCCTTTAACGACAAAAGAATCTGGGAGGACTTCAAGGAGGACTTCAGGACAGCCTTTATGGATACGGATGCAAAACTTATGGCATTTGAGAAACTCCACAACCTTAGGATGGTTGGGAGTGACATTGACTCCTACATAGCCGAATTTGAATGGCTCAGGGAAGAAACTGGATATAGGAAAGATGTCAAGAATCGCTGACGCTCGACTCTTGATAGAGTTCGCAGTAGCGTCTCACCTGTTCTGGAGTGCTGATTGATATAGCTCAATCACTAAGCTTCAGTGTTCCCTGGAGGTTATCCAAGGGGAGCGAGAGTTGTTTAGACGATGAGAGGGATCAATCCAATAGGTGAGATGATAGTCAGCAAGACCAATGTTTGATTAAGTCGAGCTTGGCTCAACTCCACCGCTGCTGAGGGGTTTAAATACAAGTTTGCTACTTTAGGGATTTGTAAGTAACTAGCACGATCAATAAGCAGTCTTCTCAGGCTTGTCAGCTCTTCCTAAGTATCAGTAAGCTATCAGTAAGCTATGATATCATAGAGTGCGTTTTTGGACTTTAAGAACAATAACATGGGAACAGCCAGTCATTCGATCAGTAAGCATATCAGTATCAGGTCATAATAAGTCCCACACAATGCCAAGATAAAGGTACCGCACATCGGAACAATAGTGAGTCTAGGCATGCCACTTGCATCCAGACTTCTTGCAGAAGGCCCAGTGCATTACAGCGTGTTTGGGGATAGGAATCGGTGTGGATCGGGAGGAGGGGGAATGAGTTCTGAGGCCAGGGGGTGCGACGTGTCCTGTAGATCGAGGTGAGTCCATAACATCATCTCCCCTTTAAGGTCGAGCTTTCCACAGCTCTCAGTCACCTCGATCTTGGGCCTCCCAGTCAATGTAGTCGTCATAGTCTTCTCCTCCTTCAAGGTGGTAGTCCTTCTCCGCCTCCGCCTTCTCCCGGTCTTCCCTCTCCTTCCTTTCTTTCTCTCGTTGTTTTGCGCGAAAGAGTTCTACGACAACTGCCATGCGTGTGAGGGGGTAGGCATCTTGTGCATGTTTCCGAGTACAGTTCCAGACTTCTTGGCACATGGTCAGGTATTCGTTGGTCATGGGGAATTTATCTTGAGATAGGATGTGAGGGCCGAGTTTGGGGCTCTCATTGGGGGTAAGAGTTGGAGTGCCTCGTCCCTTCCCTTTGCGTGCAGCAGAGGATGCCACCATGCGACGCGAGGTTGACTCCCCTCTCCCCCTTTTCGGTCCCTTGGATCTAGTAGGCGAGTGAGAGCTGGAGGCATCTTGACCTCCCTCTCCAGGAAGCTGGATACGGACTCTTTGGATGGTCTCCACCGATCCATCGGCAGATGGATCGGTGGGAGCGGCAGGAAAGGGCTGTAGAGTCTTTTGGATGCGGTCTCGACTTTCTTGCTCCGCTTGTTCCACCGCTTTGAGGTGGAGGTAGGCATAAGGACATTGGGGCACCTTGCCAATATGTCGGGGCAAGATTGCACAGAGTCCTCCAGGTCGACACCTGTTATGAGGATCATGGCATTGATCCTCTGTATGACCCGCCCCAAGGCCATGATAATGGCAGTTCTCGAGGACCTTTGGAGTGTGGGGCAAATGGTACTTCTGTCCCATTCCCATACTCATCAGCCAATCTCCCCCTTCTCCTGGAGAGATCAACGCTTCTGGGTTTTGGTTGTCGTAGGCCTCCCTGATCCTCTCCAGGGTTTGGGCTTCGGTGAGGTACCTTTTGGCCTCCCGGATTTCTGACTCGACATTCCTCCTCTTTCGATCGAGTTCAACCCACTTGTTAGTGAGTGTTTGCGCTTCCTTGCTGAGTCACTCTTGCTCCAGATCGAGATATTTTTTCTCAATTGCTGAGGCTTGGAGGCGATACATCTCTGCGAAGACTCCATTGTCATTGATCAGCTCTGCCCCTCTGATCAATGATCGGTCTCGGAAGTAATACTCTGGTTGGAACTTCTCTAAGTCTTCCTCCTTGCATTCCCAAGGGAAGATCCTTCGACTGGGGGCGGGATGAAGGCTTTCTCCATATTCTGGTTTCCCTTTCCCCATGGTGCTAAACACCTTAGGGTCTCCGTTCTGGATGAGGAACTTTTGATACTTAGCTCCCTTCCATTTGTATGTGTCTTCCTGTAGGACTTCTGTCTTGGTGAAACTGCGACTCGGGTTCCACCTAATCCACCCCTCTCCTGGGTGGTCGTCTTCTTCTTGGTCCCCCTCATGGCCCACCAGTTCGGGTGTGGCCTGATGGGAGGTGGTGGTGTGTGGCGAGGCTGGGGTAGGGGTGATTTCTTCCTCCAGGGATCGGCTGGTACTAACAGGTGTCGGAGGTGGGAGACCAGTCTGCCCCTCTGTGAGGGTTGCGCCAGCTCCTCTTGCCCCTTCATCAGGGGATTCGGAGGCAGGCTGGACAGGTTCTTGGAACCCCGAAGCTTCACCTCCGGCACTGCTACCTTCCCAGTGTGCCGATAATCCTTCGCGTACTTGGGGGACTCCAAGCCCTGGCGGTACCTGGAGTTCTTCGACACTAGGGATGCTTCCTTCCCTGCTTGCAGACGCATCTTCCCTCCGAGGGGGAACTCGGAGGATTTCGGGTGTGTTGGGACGAGTGGATACTACTGAGATATGTGAGGGAGTGGGCGAAGGGGCCGTAGACATGTGAGCTAGTGTGAGTTGAGAGAAGGCTTGGGTGAGGACTGTGATGGGATGATGGGTCTCTTCGTCATCCATTGCCCCTTCTTTTTGTACTCTTGTAGTTCTTATAGCTGTGGGGTGTTCCTTGTGATACTTTTCAATCAGTTGTTGTGCGAAGATGTCTTTTCTGTCTTGCCAGGTATTCTCTGCTTCGGGATACCCTTTCCACTTTAAGAGATACTGCAACTTCTTCGTCTTCCTGTATCTTCGAGAGTCTAGCACCTTCTCAACCTCCCATTCTTCTTGTCCTTCGACTAGGTCTGGTAATTGTCTTTCATAGTTAGGCCCATGTTCCTCCGTCTCCTTGTATGGTGTTAGTAGACTTGCATGAAACACGTTATGAATCTTCCATTGTTCTGGAAGGTTCAATCGATAAGCCATAGGGCTTATGACTTCTGTGACTTCGAAGGGACCATATCATTTGGGTCTCAGTTTGGTAGTCGGATGAGTTGTGCGGATGTTTTTTGCTTTGAGCCATACCTTCTCGTCCTTCTGATATTCTTTGAACTTTGTGTCCTTCTTCCATAATGAATGCGCCCTCTTCATTGCTTCTTGCGCCTCTCGCCTGGCTTCCTTTATCTTCGTGTTGTACCATTCTATTCTGGGCATTTCACTTGGGCGCTCCGGCTGATGTGCCCTTGGTACATACCCCATCCATAGATCGTAAGGGGTTCTTCCTGTCGTGGCCGATACTCGTGCATTCAGCATGTATTGCACGACTGGGAGGTAGTCTGCCCAGTTTGTTTGTTGGTAATTGCAGAAGATTCATAGAATGTCTTCGACATTCTGATTTGTTCTTTCTGATTGTCCATCTGTTTGGGGATGATAGGCGCTGCTGATGTTCTGCTCTATCTCCAGTTGGGAGCAAACTTCCTTTGCGAAGTTACTAGTGAATCTTGTGTCCCGATCTGAGATGATTTTGCTGGGTATTCCTACAAAGGGGAATACTCGATTCTTGTATTCTTTTGCCAGCTCTTCTGCATTCATTGTCTCTCGACATGGTATTAGGATGACACCTTTTGTACAGTCGTGATTGGTAATGGTCAGGATTGCATCATACCCATTTGAAGTGGGAAGTTTGACGATGAAATCCATAGCTACCGTCTGGAAGGGGTGCGCCTCAGGTTCTGGATTGATTGGGTATAGTCCAGGGGTGTTCCTGTGGTGTATAACTTTGTTTGACTGGCACGTTGCGCATCCTTTTATGTATCCTTCGATGAATTTGCCCATTCCTGGCCACCAGTAATATCGCCGGAGATCTTGCTGTGTTTTAGCTCGCCCAGGGTGTCCAGCTGTAGGCCCATCGTGGTAGATCTCCAGCAAGCTTTTCTGGATTTGCTCCGGCCTGGGCACTACTATGGCCTGCTGGTGCCAATAGTACCCTCCCCTCTTTTGGATACCATACTTCGTCTTCCATCCTTCAAGGATTGTGGTGTTCTCCTCTCGTCTCTGTTGTTTCCGGATTTCCTCTTCGACCGCTATTGGTCTGATGAGTTTGATAAACAAATGGTCCGGGAGCGGTATCGCCTTAACTTCCTCCCCTTCTGATGGCATATGATCTGATCTTCTTGATAAGGCATCTGCCACGGCGTTCTTCTTCCCAGGTAGGTGACAGATGTCGAAATCAAACCTTGCTAGAAAGGTTATATATCTGGCCACCTTGCCAGAGAGTTTTTGCACCTCCCTATGTTTGGTTAGGTTGGCATGATTGGTGTAAACCTTGACTCGGTGTGGGGAGCCTTCTAGCAGATATCTCCAGAATTTGAATGCTCTGATAAGGGCCAAGAATTCTCGATCGTAGACGTCGTAATTCCTTTCTGCTTGGTTGAGGGCTTCGGAATGGTACCCCACCTCCATTCACTTCCCTGTTTCGTCTCTTTGAATGAGTACTGCCCCTGTTGCATAGTCTGAGGCGTCTATCTCCACTTCAAAGGGTTTATCAGGGTTTGGGTAACTTATTTGAGGATCGGCTTCGATCTTCTTGATAAGACTGTCCAAGGCCATTTCCGCTTCCTTGGTCCACTCGAACTTCTGCCCCTTTTTGATGGTGGCAAAAATGGGTCTGGCCATGTGAGCGAAGTTCAGTATGAACCTCCTTTGGTACTGTAAGACCCCCATGGTTCGCTGGACGTCCACTTTGCTCTGGAGAACTCGCGGCCATTTACTGATTCCTTCTCGTTTGGCTGGATCCACCTTCATCTTCCCAGCTTCAACTAGGATTCCTAGGAATTCCATTTGTGTTTGTTCCCATTGACACTTCGCCAGTCGTAAATGATATCAATGTTTGGCCATCAGTCCGAGTAATTCATGCGTGCATTGCTTATGTCCTTCCTTCCCTTTGGGCGTCTTCTTGCTGGCTATGAAGAAATCGTCCATATAGCTGCCTGCTGAAGTGTCCATATGATCGAACCACTTGTCCCTCCATGGCCTGAAGTCACGCCACATCAGTTGCGTCCATTGAGCTGGGGCATTTTTCATTCCGAAATACAGCACTTTAGGTTGATACGTCCCCAGTGGCGTTTTGAAGGCTGCTTTCTGTCGGTCTCCTTCTTCGATAGGAATGTTGTTATACCCCCATCTGATGTCGAACTTTGAGAAGATTTCCTTCCCCTCCATTTGTTGCAATAGGCGATCAATTCGAGGTAAGGGACCATTGTCCCTTTTTGTCCATTGATTGAGTTTTCGATAATCGATGATGAGTTGTTTTTCGGCACTATTCTTCTTGTTTATGAAGAATACAGGGGAGGTATAAGGCGAGGCCGATTCCTCGATAAATCCCTTTTCTAGTTCTTCTGCGAGGAACTTCTTCAGTGTTTCTGTTTCTGGTTTGGTTAAGGGGTAGACTTTGCAGTCTAGCTGCTCCGGAGCTCCTGGTGACAGTTCCACTGTGGCATTTGGATTTCGGTCGGGGGGAAATCTCCTGGCTGCTTCTTCGGAGAAAACTTCCTTATACTTTTGGTATTCCTTTGGTACCTCGTGTAATTGTATGGTACCCTTCTGATGGTATTGTTTGGCCATTTCCTGAGATACGGTCGTCCTTCTGACGTAGATGGCTTCGCCTTCCTTGGGCTTGCCCAGACTCTTAATGGCCTTGATCTGCCACCTGGTGACCATGCGGTCTAGGTGTTTGTACATGCTGCTTTGAATCTTGACTGTGCCTTCAAGCAGCTTTCCCTTTCTCCAGTCTACCCTTGGGTTAAAGGTTCGGAGGAATGGGTATCCCAATATTAGGTGGTCCTTCCCTAAGTTTGTGATGTAGAACTCTTGAAGGTCTTCCTGGTCATTGTAGGAGATCCTTAGGTGGCAGTAGTGAGTCATTTCTCCTTGTTTGTTCTCTGTTCCATCGACGTTATAGACTTTGATTGGTTTGACTAAAGGTCGCTTTCCGACCTTCATTCTTTTCCAGGTAGTTTCATCAATGAAATTCTCTGTAGCTCCGCTGTCCAACAGAGCCATTTCTTCGGCCTTCGCATGAGCAGTTTGAAAGGAAAATGGTACATTCATGGAGGTGAGTCGTTTAATGTACATTTCTTGTTCTTCTCTGCTCATGCTAGTATTCCTAAGCCAGGCCGTCGGCTTGGAACTTCTCAAAAACCCTCGCTAATCAGTTTGTCGAACAGCTCTTCTTTCTCTTCGATGGTTAAGGCATTGATGTGCGCCATTAGCCCTCCTTTCCCTTTGATTGATCCGACCTTTGTGGATGCTTGGGACATCACTTCGTCCTTGTCGTCTTCTGCGATAGACTCCTCTTCTTCAGCCTCCATAACTTTGGCTGTGGGTTTCTTCCCAGGTGTCATCTTCCTGTCTGGGCAATTCCTAGACATATGCCCTTGTTTCTTGCATCTGAAGCATCGTCCTTTGCTCATGAGTTTCCTTCGCTCCTCAGACGTGAGTTGTTGGAACCTTCCTGGGGGCCGGCTCTTGGGTTTAGTGTCAATGACATCTACATCCATGGCATCTGGGTCCCTGGGAGCCTTCTTTGGGACGGGGTGGTCTTTGAAGAACTGCTGGAACATGTTCTCTCGAACAGTGAGTCCTCCTCTTCCAAAGCCTCCAGCTTCTTGCTTGATCCTTTTAGCTTTAACAACTTCTTTCCTAGCGGCCTCTTGCCACCCTTCAAGGTCGTTGTCTGCTGGACAGTTATCCATCCTCAAAATTGCAGTGGCTAACCAGGATTTCAGCCCCATTCTGAATGCCCAAACTGTCCCCTGGTGGTTTCTGTCCCATCCTAGTTCGGTGATGAGCGCATTGAAGGTGGAAATGTATTTGTGTAAGGGCATGTCCTTCTTCATGCTCAATGCTGATAGTTTAAACTGAGCATCTTCGAGTAGGCTGTCGTCCTTCCAGGTGTTGATAAAGTCATTTTTGAACCTTATCCAGTGTTGTTCGTTGTCTGCATTCATTCCGTCAGTTACTCTGTTGTTGGTGACGCGGATCTGGGCTTTGGTCCATTCTCGGACCCTATCTCCTCTGATGTAGGTGATGGCCAAGGCTACTCGGCTCAGGGGTCGAGCCATTACTCTCTTGTGCGAGTTGATCCAGGCCCAAACTGTGAAGTCATACATAAATGACTCCGCGTTTTTCCTGTTCCCATCGAAGATGTCTGGTGGGTGTCCATCCAGTCCTCCTCCTCCTTGGGCTGCTTGTTGCATCGTGGCGGCCATTGGTTGAAGGGCTGGGGGCCACCTCCTCCTCCTGGGGGACCACCTCCTCCTCCTGGAGGGTTTCCTCCTCCTCCTTCACCACCTCCACCCCCATGCGCTGGGCTTGGTACTGGGATAGGGGTAAAAGTGGTTTGGATGGAGGGCCCTTCTTGTAGGCTTTGGAAGGTGATGTCTGCAGTTCTTTCTTCAGTGGAAGTCATTGTGGCCATTATGAGCTGATCGATGGCTTCGTTCAACCTTTGTTGTGGGCTGATCTCGATTGTCTTCAGTTGCCTAGTGATGGTTTCTATTTCTGGCAACAGCTGTGTTTCAACGTGAAGGCTGTATTCCCTTCGATCTACTCCGTGTCTTTGCAGTATTGGAGTTTTCTCTCTTGAAGACTCTGACTGTTCGTCAGTTTTCGTGTCTTCTTCTGAAGAAGTATCCTGTTTTCTGGCTTCTTCAGTTCGGTAGGGTTCGGCTGATGTCCCCAATCCTTGTTTATTCAGGCTCTCAATGAGATCTTTTTTGGTCGTCCAAAATGTTCTTTCCTCCGGACTCCAGTAAGTGTAATACCACTGGTTGTTGATGTATTCCACTGGCACCCAAGTTCCTCCTATCCCTAGGATGGTGTAGGATGATTGGGCGAAGTCCTGTCTTATCGACCAAAGGGCAATTCCTCTGAGTGCTAGAGGTAGGTTATCTGATCTCCTGTTCTGGAAGTCTGCTGCTTCTTCGGGGTCCTCTGGGAAGCTTATGATTATTGATTCTCGAAGCTCCTCCTTCTGTTTCCCCTGGAGTTTTTCTTTCAGAGCCTTCGTCTTGACTGGCTATTTAAAGCTCGACTTATGTCAAGAATCGCTGACGCTCGACTCTTGATAGAGTTCGCAGTAGCGTCTCACCTGTTCTGGAGTGCTGATTGATATAGCTCAATCACTAAGCTTCGGTGTTCCCTGGAGGTTATCCAAGGGGAGCGAGAGTTGTTTAGACGATGAGAGGGATCAATCCAATAGGTGAGATGATAGTCAGCAAGACCAATGTTTGATTAAGTCGAGCTTGGCTCAACTCCACCGCTGCTGAGGGGTTTAAATACAAGTTTGCTACTTTAGGGATTTGTAAGTAACTAGCACGATCAATAAGCAGTCTTCTCAGGCTTGTCAGCTCTTCCTAAGTATCAGTAAGCTATCAGTAAGCTATGATATCATAGAGTGCGTTTTTGGACTTTAAGAACAATAACATGGGAACAGCCAGTCATTCGATCAGTAAGCATATCAGTATCAGGTCATAATAAGTCCCACAAAATGCCAAGATAAAGGTACCGCACATCGGAACAATAGTGAGTCTAGGCATGCCACTTGCATCCAGACTTCTTGCAGAAGGCCCAGTGCATTACAGCGTGTTTGGGGATAGGAATCGGTGTGGATCAGGAGGAGGGGGAATGAGTTCTGAGGCCAGGGGGTGCGACATGTCCTGTAGATCGAGGTGAGTCCATAACAAAAGACTACCTAGGGGCCATCATCAAGTTCAAAGAAGGACTGCAGCCCCAGCTGCTACAGCAGGTGATCACTCACAATGTTCCCACCCCAAACACCCTCAATGGATGGATGAAGAAGGCTAGGGAGAGACAAATGGTCTACAAGGAACTAAAGAATGCTGGGATGTACAAAAAGACCCAAGCACCAGCACCAAACAGATGGGCCCAACTACTAGGGCTCAAGAACTACATACCACCGGCACAAAGGTCTGCACAGACTACAGGGCACGGACATGCCAGGCACCAGCCCACTTCACAAGAACGAAGCCAAGTAGTCCCCATGGACGTGGATGCAGGAAGGGGATTCACACCCCTCACTGACGAAGAACGCACCGGCTTAAGAAACAAAGGAGCATGTTTCAGGTGCAGGCAAACTGGACACATGAGCCGGGTCTGTCACCAGTGGCACGGACAAAACAACCCGAACCAGATGACCATCAGAACCGCAGAAGTTTCAGCAGAACCCGCGAAATCGCTTACCAACATGATAAAGGAAGCAGACCCCAAGGACCTCATCACCATGCTTAAAGGTGCGGACGAGGAGAAGCGAACTGCTGTTGCCGATGGCATGCAGGATTTTTAAAAAGGTCCGAAACTAGCTGCTGTAGTTAGGACCCTGCACCTTCAAAAGATGTACATATCAAGATACAATTCAGTGAAAATGCCATTTGAATTATATTCTTTCAAAGGCAAGGCAGAAGAAGTCACCTTCATTGACAGTGGCACCACGGAAAACTTCATGGATTACAAAACAGTTGCCAGGCTATGGCTAGGAACCAAGAAGCTGGAACAATCCAGACCAGTATGAAACATTGACAGCACCCAGAACCTGTCAGGAGATGACACCCACTACTGCAACCTTATGGTCACCCGAGGAGAAGCAAAGGAAAGAGTCCGCTTCTTTGTCACCAACCTTGGAAAGGACCAGATACCTGTGGCTGGCAAAGTTTAACCCCAGAATCAACTGGACAGAAGCTGAGGTCCAAGGACCTAAAACACAGATCAAAACCTTAGTCAAGGGATCGATAACACAGAAAGAATACTTGCGACACATACAGCAAGTAGCCATCACCCAAATGGAAGAAGGCGACGAGTTAATCATGACTATATGACGACTGGCACCCGAACCCATGGACATCAACAACACTATGCTTACCCAGCAAATGGTGGAAAAAGCATATGATGCCAGTAAAGTAAACATGGAAGAAACCATCCCTGCGGTCTTCAAGCGACATTGGAGAGTATTTCAGAAGAACAGGCAAGGCAATTACCACCGCACCGACCATGGGACCACCAGATCAACCTAAAGCCGAATGCCCCAGACATAATCAACAGTAAAGTCTACCCACTCTCAAAAGATGAACAAAAACTCCTAAATGAGTACCTGGACGATAACCTGGACAAAGGATACATCATCGCATCATCATCTCACTACGGATCTCCCACCTTCACAGTTAAAAAGAAGGACGGAACTCACTGAATTGTATACAACTATAGGAAGCTCAATGAATACATGATCATGGATGTCACCCCACTCCCCAGCATTAAGTCAATCTTGGAGGATCTCCAAGGGAAAACTCTATTCAGTAAATTCAACATCCACGCCGGCAACAACAATATTCATATCAGACCTGAGGACACACATAAAACAGGTTTCAAAACAAGCCGCGGACTATATGAATGGATTGTCATGCCCTTTGGACTCTGTAATGCCCCAGCGACCTTCACTAGACTAGGAAACGACATCCTTCGACCCATGTATGCCAAGTTCCCTGGAAAATTCCAGCACTACATGGATCACTGCATCATAATGACAGGCAAAGGAGAAGAAGACATCCACACCGCCACCTGCCACTATCTGTTCGAAATCTTCGCACAACACTCGCTATTCCTGAAACCGGCCAAGTGCGAATTCTTCAGAAAGGAAATAGACTACCTCAGAATATGCGTCAAAGGTGGAGAACTAATGATTGACCCTGCAAAAATTGCAGGAATCAAGGAATGGCCAACTACCCTGAAAAATGTCAAAGAAGTCCAAAGTACCCTCGGACTTATTGGCTACCACCGTCCATGGATTCCAAATTTTGCACAGATCGCTAAACCACTCACGGATCTCCTCAAGAAATGAAAGGAATTTGCTTGGGAAAAGGCCCAGAGTCAGGCCATAAACTGACTCATCGGACTTGTTACCTTAGAACCTGTCATAGTTCCCCCCGACCCAGAACAACAATTCATCCTATACGTCGATGCATCTCAGTTCACGACCAGAGCCATCCTCTATCAGGCAGACCAAGAGCAAAAAGACCACAGAGGAAATTACCTCCTCCAGCCAATAGGATTCAATTCGCAAACATTCAACAAGACAGAACAGAACTATCCAATTTACGACAGGGAACTACTAGCGGTAATCTGAGGGCTAAGATGCTGGAGGCATCTCTTACGCAACACAACTCACCCCGTCCTGGTAATCACTGACCACACCAACTTGCAGTACTACTGAGAACCACACAAACTAGGGCCACGCATCAACGGATATATCGTGGAACTAGCTGACTACCATATCCAGCTAGTCTACAAACCAGGGGCCATGAACAGAGCTGACGCCCTGTCCCGACGACCGGACTTAGTACCAGAAGAGGACAATGAACTAGTAATCGTCCTCCCCGACCACCTGTTTGTGGCCCCTGATACCCCTGCAACGAGATATACTGCTACCAGAACAAAACTGGAAGACTACGAGTCCAATGATACACTGGTGGAAAGTGTCACCGCTACTACAATGGACCCGATAGTCCAAGGGTGAATACGAGGAAGAGCACGAAAGTTACAATGAGGAAGGCAAGCATGCACCTGTATGTCTTCCAGGAGTGGAGCGATAAGTCGAACCAAGGGCGACGAAGTATGCCTGACTTCGACTTGTAGCGAGAACGACCTGGTATTGAGACAGAAGACTCAAGTTAGAGTCTCCAAGTAACTAGGTACAATGCTATAAATACTACGAGTGGGGAGGCTATTCCCATAAGGCCTTATGCGGACAGTAGTTACGATCAATCAGAGGCGCAGGAGTATCAGACAGCTAGCAGTAGATCAGGACATCAAGCCCTGGTAAGGTACAATCTCACTTGTACGGATCAGAAACGATGTGGGGCGGTACATAGACATACAATGGGACATAGCCGGTTCTGGAACTTACCGCAGTCCAGCGGACGCCAACCCATCCGCTCTCGCGTGCCGGTGACACCATGACAGACTAGACTCATGATCCGGACTCTTGACTTATGCTTAGCGACTCGTTTCATTCGTACCTCGTTTCATACTCATCGTTTCATACGATTGATGCACTTAGCACCTCATTTCATATCTATCATTTCATATGATTGATTCATACAATTGATGCACTTAGCACCTCGTTTCAGGTTACCTCCTCTGTACTATATAAGACCCTCAGATAGCGTACCAAAGGCCTTAAGCCTGACTTAGTTGAACCTGTATCAACAAAGCAGTAGTCTTCAGGGATAATACCCAGTTGAACTCTCTCTTCTCTGTACCTAAGTCAACGATTGTGACTTAGTGTGAACCAATCCCTTCAGACTACTTGAAGACCTATTACCTTGCAAAAGGTACAACGAATGACTGACCGTGACACCGACCCCCAGCTGTGTGGGATACTAGACAGCGTACCCGCTAGTAGTTGACTTAGACCATGGACACACCGCATTTACTTGCACCATCAGATAGAGCAGCACGAAGTGTGCGTCAGGCTCTCAAACCAAGTCTTGGACTGCTATCCAAGCAGGAACCCGCTGAGTAGGGAGACCAGCCCCCGAACATAGAGCGTGCTTAAGCACCCGAACTCCAAACTGCCAATGTCTGGCCTTTACGCACTACAGGGCATAACAGAGTTCCTGTCCCCCATAGGAGTTCAATGGGGAGAACACCGCCCACTATCACGCTTGCTGGCTGCATGCCAACAAGACCTGGAACCCTTCTTGCCAGAGAAGAGGAACCCATCTGTCCACCGTTGCCCCGGGACCCTGTGCCCCTCCTCCACTGACGAATTCATCATGAGCGTCGACGAAGAAAACCCACCACCACGAGAGGACCCCAACCTCCTCGGCCCTAACTGGACCAGCTATAGCTTTGGCCAAATGGACCACTATCCGGTCTTTATCAGGGATGGGGAAGACCTAGTGACAGTGGACTATCTGCACTACAAGCAGGATGGTGAGGAGACTTACGTTGAAGGAACTATGGGAAAAACTCTCCCATCTACCGTCGAAGCCTGCACACGCGCCCCCAACCAAATCCCAACCTCGACAACCCCCACCACATCCACGATGACCACCTCCACATATTCCAACCAGAGAGCACAGTCAAAGAACTCGTTGACCGTGCCGTACACACACTAGGCAACCCTGGTATAACTACTGAAGTCACCCGCTACTGTTCCCTCTTTGACCACCACTCCACCGCACTCCACCACCTCAGACTTGCTGAGGAGGAACTCCGTCGCACCTCCGACGAACTTATCCCCATGGAACGATGCATCGTCCATGCCTGTGCCTCGACTTGCGTGTTCGAGCACATCAATGCCGTCTGCCCTGAGCCTGAGCCCTCTTACCCTGTCTGGCCTGTGCCCGCACTCCGTGCCGGCCAAGGACCTTCGTTGCCTCGTGCCCACCCCTATCATCATCTCCCTCCTGCCAACCCAATCATGTGCTTTGAGTGCATGGAACCAAAGCCAGACCACCTCCCCCACGACTAGTGTTCGACACAGGTACGGGTAACCCGTGGGGTTCACGGGTAAGGGTCTGGCAGGTATGGGTACGGGTCTATATATCCCAACCTGCCCCTTACCCTACCCATGAGCATGAAACCTGTACCCGCAGGCACGGGTTTGTACAAAGTAATTTATAACCAAACTATGCTGCATTGACACATGTGCATAAACATGGCATGAACACCTCCCACAGGCATGTGTTTGTACCAAGTAATTTATAACCAAACTGTGCCACATTGACACATGTGCGCAAACGCGGCATGAATACCTTCAAAATGACACCAAGATCATCCAAATCGGTTGAGAAATAACTGAGATATAAGCAGATCTTTATGTGTCAACTCTTGTGTGACACTAATTTGGAGACTAGATAGGATGAGAAATGTGTGCAGTATAACTTGTATACACCTTGACCTTGAGCTTTGAAAATAAAATAAAATGCTAAGTGAGTGACTGAAATACCTGTACCCTTACCCGTGGGGTAAGGGTATTGAGCCTAACTGTACCCGTACCCGTGAAAACCTGTACCCGTGGTCATGGGTAGGGGTATGTGTGGGTACGGGTATGGGTATGGTAATAAATACCCATGGGTTACCCGTGTCGATCACTACCCATGACTGCCCTTCCCACGGGAAATGCACCTATTGTGCAAGTGAGTTCCACAACTCAGACACATGCATCGCCCCTCACCTCCAATGCACCATCGGGACTTGCTGCGTCCCCATCTGGCATGCTAATCATGGCACCCAATGTGCAGTGCCACTCGCAGCGCATGCCCTCCAACTCCTGGCCGCTGAGCCAGATGCCTTCTGGACCCCTGAGGACTTGAGCGCTGGCACGCCCTCCTACATGTCCAAAGATGACTAAAACTCACATGTGAGTGAGTTCCTTAAGGGGAGTGTGATGTTACGATCTGCCACATGGACTATCTTTTTCTCTGTCTCGTTGATTCGGACTACACTTACTATACTTACCTGACTCATTTCCACTCTGACTCACCCCCTTTACGAACTTTGACTGTGATTAGTGATCTTCTGGCTTGCTTACTGATGACACTCTCACATGACTCACTATGCTTACTACTTATTCCCATAAGCTTACTGATCATTCCCATGTTACTCATCACTCTCATTATGCTCACTAATCCCCTTCTCTATTGTCTGACTCATCCCCCACCTTGCTTATTGTTCTCTGACTCACTACTTACAAAGACTGATGACTTGTCCCTTACCAAAGCCTTGATGGCCTCTCCCTATATAAACCCTTGTAAGTTGACTATTGGGCATTAAGTCTGATTTAACTTGAATCTTGCATTCTTGTGCTCAGTAGCTTCCAAGAGGGAAGACCTCTGATTGACTTCTTCAAGAACATCTCAAGGAACCAAGGGACCCTCTTATCAGCAGGGAAGCAACTTAGCTTTTGTCACAAAACTTACCAGAACGACTTGGAACTCGTGGTAGAAACCACTCCGTGGAGGGACACTGTTTCAGTGGTCAACTTAGACTTCTACACACACCGCATTTACTTGCATCAGGACCAGCCTCTTACAAGAGTGCTTGCTGAGTATGGGAGGCCAGCCCCCATCGAACGAACTAGTGCTTGCTTGAGCAAATACCGAACCAACTTGCCAACATCTGGCCCTTGTGCCCTGCAGGAGCATAACACTTCGGGTGAAGAAGTACATCGTGTACAAGGCAAGTGATTTCCCTATTTGACTTAGTAGAACTACCAGTGTTTTGCCAGTCCATCAGTAATTAAACTGCTTTGTTAGTGTAGCCAGAGAATCCCTCTTGCTCGTCATTGTCATTGGGAATGTGATTGATAACAGAGGCATGAGGGTGATATAAATCACCAGGTGAAATGAAAGCATCTGGGTCGTATGAGGGCCAATACAGGTACTCCTTCCAGAGACCAAATGCATTGGGAGCTGTGCAAAACTGATTCTGTATGATGAGAGAGACATGCTGGACAACTTTATTCTCCGGATGGAGGGGATATGGACACAGTGGGGGCAGACGCAGACTCAGAAGCAGCAGGGGTGGGAGGTTCTGGGTAGATATCCTGATAACGAGCTGGTAAATGGTGGACTCGCTGTGGGTGCCCTGTTTTGGAAAGTGGTGGTTTGGATGGAGGAGGAGGAGGGGGAGGGGGAGGAGGAAGAGGGAGAGGGGATGTTTGAGAATACTGTAGCTTGTCCATATCAAAGTCAGGGACATTGATACCTGTCTCAGGCTGACTGTTGCTAGAAGGCTATAACTTGTAAGGCCATTTGGAGGTGTAAAAAAATCGAAAAATGCACAATATCACCTATCTGCACACAGTGTAGCCCAGGCTCCTCTAGCACAGTGGCATCTGAAGTCCTTGCCTTCTTGGCCTGAGTTGGAAGTGATTTGCCAGTGTTCTTTGCTTCGATAATCTGTTTCCTAACCAACTGATGTGCTGCCATATAAGACTTGAAAGTGTTACAAGATTTTTGATGTTGAGTGGTGCCTGAGGCAGCTGATACATGAGGGCACCTTGGACAACACTGTGGCATAGTTGTACAACTAGTATTGCTTCCACATAGTATGTTATTGCAGTGACAGGCCCAGCACTGGCAGCAGTGTTGAGAAATTTTTGCAGCTGTCACTAATATAGTGTTGGCAGATCAATAGATGTTCAATGAGCTATCAAAAAAGGAAACAATGTACCAAAATGGCATAGTTGAACTACTAGTATTGCTTCCAGGTGGTGTATTATTATGGTAGCAGGCCCAGCACCAGCAACGGTGTTGAGAAAATTTTGCCGCTGTCACTGACACAGCATTGGCAGATCAATACCAACCAACCAACGAGCTATCAACGCACCAACCTGGCCCATAAAGGTGAAGTTCTTGTCCGAACACCCTTCCCCCCACTCTGTGCCAATCCCTGCCCCCTATGTACTCAGCCCATGCTGCGGCAAACTTGCAGTGTCATTCCCCCACCAGCCTTTCAAAGGGGAGCTCAGAGTTCCTCATCCTCACCACATAGCAACTCTTCTCAGCAGCATAGGGACTCTTCCCCTTCCCAAACGCCAAGAAACTCTTTGCTTGGTTCAGATGATGGTAACATGAGTAGCTCGCAGACAAATCATGATATAGCCCAGTGGACAAGCATCATGATGGAATATCTTGAAGGGCGAGAAATACAAGACCATCTGGAGAGGCCTATAAAACAGAGGTACAATGTCACGTTAGATACAAGTTAGACCCAAGATAGCCTCACACATTTCAACCACAGGAAGGAAGTGTCCCCAACCCAACCCGGACGAGGGATACAAAAGATTGTTGATCTTTATCACGCTCTCCACGAGCTGGTGGACAAGGCCACATCCCATGCTTCCAAAGACTTAGACAGGCTCAACTCTGAGGAAACAGACAAAAATGACAAGGACAAATTTGCAGGTTTGACAGAAGAGGAGATCAAGGAAGAACAGAGAGAGTAAGTGTGATTATGTATAATTGGCTAGTGGCACCTAACTTCTTCATGTACAGCCACAAACATTGCCATACGGCACTGCAGTTGTTAAATAAACTGATCCCAGGGTTCGAAGAGAAAGCATGTGTAGCAGAGTGTCTTATCAGCTTTTGTGCTCCAGTATGCCTCCTTGCTATCATCTCACTGCATATCACAGATCTGACTCAAATTTAAGCTGCAATCAGGTGCAAATGATGCATGCAGCGATGATACAAGTAGGTTGAAGGCTGCAGTGGCTGATTGGCTCAACAGCTGCAGGCCTTCGTTTGAGACGGGAACTCTCTATGCAAGGCTACTTTGCACCAAAGTAAAGGAGGATCATGGAATCTCCAATGAGATCACAGGCCACCTTCTTTGCCCAATTGATTATGATTGGGACAATCCTGAGTCCATTGCTTATATATTTGTCCAATTTTTTGACTGATTTTCTTTTTAGAATATGTGCAAAGCTGCGGGATGCTGCCCCTGAGTATGACTTCCAATCAAGCCTTTTTCTTCAATGTTTATATGAAGGAGAAGACAGAGATCCTCAATCTCCTCAGGTTGGATTTCTGAAAGGCCCCCTTCTTATACATGTGAGTCTGATGTTGTTTCCACTCTGTCCATTTGACGAATGTTTTTTCCAAGGCCTATCGCCACATATTCACTTCCCCTTCATCTGCCTCCATCAAGAACATTCGGAGAGAGAGTAGTTCCAGGTGATGCAACATTGCCACTTCACTCCATTTGAATGGTCAGGTCACCCTGTAAGGTCCCCCTCGGACCTGCGCGTGGAATCGGTTCATCAGAGCGCCCGCACACACAAGCACAAGGCGAGATGTCAACACACCAAAACAACCACTCTCGTTCCCCCGCCACTATGCCCTCGCTGCCGCCAACAAAACCGTCTTCGCCAACGATCACCTGTGCAATATGAAACGCCAAGACGTCAAGCATCCATTCCTCCCTATTCACTTCCCTTCGGTCTATACCAATCTCGCCGACACTATCCCCCTTTTCCTCTAGTTTCCTGATATGTTCATCGCCTTTCTGCTGTGTCGCTAGCACGCGATGTTGTATGCTTTCATTTACTTAGATACCCGCTCTCACTGACACTCTTTACCATTACACTAGCTCTTTCCCCTTCATTGCCTCTATTCACTCAGTGCCTCAACATGGCACTCGTACTTACTTCTGGAGGCTGTCCAAGCCCAGCCATCACTTACCTACAGACACTTCATCTTCGACACACTCGTTTACTACCTTACTAAGTAGGTAGCTCGCCTGTATTTGAGTCACCCTCCAGCTCTTGGAGAAGATCATCAAATCGCCCTATCATTCTACCTGTTTGTCAACCAATTTCAGTCACTCTTTTCTCTTCTCGTCTCAGCGTTCGTCTGTCTCGTGCCAGCTCACTACCTCAGTGTCCGTCCCGTCTCTGCGCTAGCCCTGTCCTAGCGTTCTCCGCGTCCACCTCGCCCCGTCTTGTCTAAGCCAACCGCCGCCACCCGTTCCCTCCTCTCCCTCTTTTCTTGAATCTCACACTCTTTCGTCTACTGGATTTACTCACATCAACGCAGCACTCTGCACAACCCCTTGTTCAGTTGCATATACTGTGACTCAAGTATGTCCATTCCGCATCTATTATTCTTATTCTAACACTTCCTACCTCAGCTGGTTTTCTCACTCAATAGTGCCCAAGAGTGGAAGAAGGAGCATGCTGGGTTCCACTATCCCTCGTTCTACAATTTCATTGTGGACTATCTCAAAGATCCTGTCTATGAGGCCTGCAAATCAAGTGTGGATGAGCTTCTTCAGTGGTGGAACACGTATGTTCTATTTTACAGGCATCTACACATGTATACGGTGTTCTGATTCCTCTTTCCTTGCTAGTCAAATCTTTCTGCATTCGCTAAACAAGAGTGGTGGAGTGGATTCATGCTGTGCAATGAAGTCCTCCAAACAGAGGCTTCAGGATGCTCACGTGATGTGGGGATGAACATAGTTATCTACTATCACTCAGTTCCAGAAATGCATAATATCACTTTTATTTTCCTTGCCTCATACTAATTTGTTGCGCAATTGAGTTCTCTGTTGTGATCTGTTTCAACACAACAGTGTTGCCAATCAGTTTAAAACATTGTGTTATTCAATCATGAGCACAATACCAAATTGATGACAGCCCACAACCTTGGCATAAGGTCAACGAGACATCACAGGCCCGCTAACAGATGGTGTTGAGCTCACACTTTTCAGTTCAGATTGTAATGGTCTCACCCATCAATTTCCAGATTGCAATGGAATCATATGCTAAAAATCCGGTTGTAACAGTCTTGCCAATCAATTTCCAGATTGCAGTGGAATCATGTGCTAAAAGTCTGGTTGTACTCATTTCACAGATCAGCTGTGGGATTGCAGTGGCTTGTGTGTTGAAAGTCTAGCTGTGGTTAACTCACAAAAAACTGCAAACCCCAGACAAGGCATTATGTGGCACATGTGAGGGGTGCAACCAACTCATGCCACCTTTTGCTACCCATGCCACAGGATATTAACTCACAAGGTGTTGTGAGATTCTTCACAATTTGCTGATGTTCTGGTCATCACTATTCCTGGGCTGCCCCGCTTGTGTTCAAGTTGGAGACTTGGGGATACTGCATTTCGTATGCCCACCCTTCATTTATTTTCCTTTTAGTCCCTTTTTCTACACTACCATATGACACCCTAGCAGCTGACATCCACAACTCAGCACACACATACCAGCGATGTTCCTCACTGACAATTTTCGTACTGCCAGTGCCATTCATACTCAATACCTGCTTGTCACCTTATAATGGTAGGATACACCCAATGATCTTCGCATTCCTGTTTTAGATGCTTGGACATGTATATAAGCCTTGAAAAGGCCTCGTGTAAAGTAGGCAACACTAGTAGGGTGCAAAATACCACCTCTCTCTCCTCTTCTTTCTCTCGCACGATCTTAGCTTCTTCCAACCTTCAACTGTCAACTTTGAACACTTTACCACGCCACCACACTGACTCATGTTTGTGTAGTTTTCCTCTTCTTCTCCCTCTCTTTGCTCATGCTTGCGTTCTCGGCCTTCTCTTGGACAACTGTCAACTCTTGCACCTCAGTCAATGATGCAGATCTCTTGATCTGTGTACCAATTTATTCAACTTCAACTTTGACAATTATCTTACCCCCATGGAACTCGACTTTGCCTCTCATGAAGTGCGCTGACATGAAGCTCCGTACTTACAGTAGGAAAGGGTATCCCATACCCATAGTCACGGGTTTGGGTATGGGTTGAGGTCCCAATGCTGGTGGGTCACCCATGACGTTCACTAGGGCTGCTTTGAATCTATACACCGTCTCTACCGTTGTGGCTAGAAACACAAGAGTAGACCATTCACAGATGTTCAATATGAGATGAGACATGAGAGTGGTAGAGAGCCTGGACACCACAGTCAGTACTGTGATAATAATAATGTCAATATCGAGACAAACATGTTAGTGAATGTTAGGGTGGATGACTTTAGAAAAGGCTGCGTTTAATGGGAACAATATATATGAAGGTGAGGTCCAAATGCCAGGAATAGATGAGAACAAACTGGAAAATGCTAAGAGATAGAATGTAAAGGTTAAGTGTTGAATAACTGGTAAACAGGATGTTGGCATACCAGAAGACTTAAAATATTCGCTAAGTTTATGATGAAGACTCCTGTAGTTGTCTTTTGTGTGTGCCAGACTGATGCGACCATGACTGCTTTTCAAGTGATACCAGTGCCAAACTGTCACTATGCATGTTGTTTTCTATCAATTCTGTCACAAATTTTAACAGCATGCTGTGTCTCATTCCTTTGTGACTTTTCTCTCTTTCTCCAATTTGTAAGTGAGGTTGTGTAGTAAAGTGAGGATATATGGGACGATTGGCAAATATGATCTCTCTCCATGGGAAAGGAGGTTTACAGGGATCAATCTACAAACATTAAATGCAAGCGAGACAGTCGAAGCAAGGGGTCTGTTGAGAATTTCAACATTGACTGAGCAAGGAATTTGACACAAAATGAATGTGAGGGCACCAGGCGTGGGACACTCCAGCCTGGGAACACAACTTGCGACTTGCAAGACTGGTGTTACTGGTTGAGCTGCAAGAAGTCCAAAAGAACCAAGGCAGATGGATGCAAAAGAGGAAGAGAGGAAAGGAGACAGTTCCAAACACCTGTCAGCATGGCAGCACAGTAAAGTGTTCAAGGTTGAAAGGTGGACAAGGAAAATGATGTGCAAAAAGGATACTTGTTGAGTCACATCATGGTGAGAGAAGAGTAAGGCAGGGAGAAGTATATTGCGAGAGATCACTGCTCTACATGAGCTCTTTTGGGGGGTTTATATACACATTGAATATCTACAGTAAGATTCCAATAAAACTGAAGATGTTTCATACCATTCCATGGTAACAAGTGATAACAAATACAAGTGACACTGGATGTCAAAAAATGTATGCTGACTTGGGCTTTGGGGCACTGTAATGTTGTCATTGGTTGTTGGAAATGTCAAGTGGACTGTAACTCAGAGCAAGGAGACTGAAGACAAAGAGAGAAAGAAAGAGGTGTGCACTCCCTCAATGTGGTGAGCCTGAGTTGTGGGATAGTGTGCGCATGCATGTTGACAGAGAGTCGTCTCACTGGCTGTGGGATGCGAGCACCTGCTTCGCTCCCATTAGTGTCAGTCCTGGTGCTGAGACCATGAGAGGAAGGAAAGGGGAAGGAAGTGAAGGCACGACTTACGATTCTTTTTGGTTCATATTCTGACTAAGCCCTGTTAGTATGAGATGTCTTTATTTATAGCAAAGGGTGTATCAAAGGAAATGCCATGATGGTTTAGTGGTTAGGTTGCATGAGTTTATATAACCCATACCTGAGGAGGTTATGGGTTTGAATCACACCTGACACGTCAGCTTGACCCAATGGCATTAATTCACACTGAAGTCAGAAGTGACTGGAGCACCTGAAGTGTATGGAAATATCTAGGCAAGACTCACGAGATGCAGTCCAAATGTACTGAAACGCGCAATCCGAAGACTGCCTCACTGAGGGTGTCTGAAACCACCAGAAATCACCAGATTTCTGTGCATTTCAATCGAATGCAAAAGTTCTGATGAAGCCCAAGTTAAGAGACAAGATTCAAGTATATTCGTACTAGACGAAATACAGGGTAGATACAGTCAAGAGAATAGGAGACTGAACTTGAGCTCTCAAGGAGTCATCAGGTCTGTATTTATAGTACAACAGGAGAGCCTTCGAGAAGCACGAAGGAAACACGAGGATGGAGCACCTGAAAAACGCGGTGCGTACACGAGTCAGTTAATACCGGGTCTTAGCCGGTTACAGGACAGGGGAGAATGCGAAGGAGAGGCAGAAGAAACCTATATGATGATAACGAGTGTCAACTCCCACAGAGAGTCGAGATTTTATACACGAGAGAGTAGATTACATCCCTAAAGTCACAGGAGAAGGGATAATAATCTCAGCATGCCATATGATTGATGTATGTGTTAAACTTAGACGCACCAGTTGGTAATGGTGTTGCCACCGCCGTCGACGAAGTAGTGGAATTAGTAGTAGATGAGAAGTTGGAAACGGGTGCCGCCGACCCAGTCTGAGTACTATTAATGTACGACGAAGTATTCGATGGGTTGGTCTACAAAATAGGTGACCTGTCAAACAATGACACTCTCGCCAGGACGCCGGAGCGCACTCACTACAGTGATGTACCTGCATTCCATCTGACCGCATTGACCCGGACCCTGCCTTGCGACTATTTCGGGTGGAACGGGTGCAGCATATGCGACGGCTGCGGAGAATGGTCAGATAGGCGCCAGTGTAGAATTTTCATGATAACGCACGGGCAAAAAGGGCAAAAAATGCGACGAATAGAACGGTCAACGCGGAGGTGCGCATGTTATCTTTTGGAAAGAATGCGTGGAGGTGGTGGTAGGGTAGGGCCAAAGGGGAGTAAGATGATTGTCTAGATTATGGACGCGAATGTGGCCGATCGTTGTTCGACGACTCGCCTACCCCACATCACTTATATTGAGCAACCGAGCGGAGTTTCACATTCATTTCGCCCGTCTGTGACCGTTTTCGAACGAACAAACGAACGGACGAATGAATGATGTTGTACATCATGATGATTTGATGATGATGCACACGGAGCATGGACTCGGAGTGTACGGGTGCATTACCGTTTCACATAAAAGAAGGATATACATATCTGTCTGTGAGAACGTAGCCGGATCATGTGACCCGAGGACATCGAAACGTTCGCTTACATCAACGAGTCAATCCCGCAATCGCACTCAGGCTCAGATCCCGGCACTAAGCACAATCGCGCCCACTTCTAATGCACACAACGCGTGGTCCCCGTTTGTGCTTTTTTGCCTTTACACGATTCCTTTTGGTCATCACCTTCATGTTTCTGCGGCCCCATTTGGGTCTCGCATCTCAGCCTGCGAAAGATGGTGGCGGAAAAAACAACAGGTCACCGCTGGGGTCTGCCGAGCCGAGACGAAAGTTAACGAGAACCCTAGAGGAATGTCGTAAAACACGGCAACTGTGCTGATCGGACGCTTTCCAAAGCTCAGGCACATCAGCAACATTTTAGTCTTCGCGAAAAGAGGGTGGAAGATGACTGAATGAGTGGAGGACTGATTCGAAAATTACTGATCATTCTGCCATCTGTTGCTGCATCAGAACATATGATTAATCAATAGAGCTGTGGCTAATCAGTCTGTAGATTAGGAAGGAGAAAATACATGACAGAGTTGGCCGAGACAGTCCATTTAAGTAATACACGAGATGGATCTTAACGTCCGCACTGGCCTACTAGTCCGAAGGAGGGTTGGAATATTGAAATAGGACAAATAAGAAGCAAATACGAACACGACAAGTCCATAAATCTACACTGTCCGATGGCATAGAAAGTCTGTGTCCGCGATCGAAGGATTAAAGCAATTAGAAAGGCGAAAGAAATTAGCTGACAACTCGTGGCAGCCGTTTTCATGGTAGACAGTCGTCGAGATTTACCAAGGTCAAACCAAGCCGGCGAGCGATGATTGTAGGTGTGAAGCGAGAAAGCCTGCGCAGAACTGATGAGCATGATACTTGTGACAGACTATACTTGCCAATGGGAAGGTCATCTTAGGTCGTGGCAAGTGGCAACGCGGTCGTGATGGTCCCAACGTGGCCTCCGAGTTCGTTGGATGCGATAGGCGACCAGGACTCCACCTGGGCAATTTCGCGAATGAAGACTTGGGCAGCTGACGCCCAGCGGCCCAGGAACACTGACATTTCGAGCGTTAGATAGTGAGCGACGGGGCGTGGGGAGTCTAGGACTCACTCCAACAATCGGGTCGAGAAACGCGATATCCATGTCAGAGACTTGACCAATGAGCAATAGAATCCCACGGGCGGCAAGTAAGCACTTCTCGCTCCGCAGCTGGTCTACCTCTCCACGGAGGTAGTACAACCGGATGAGCGCGGCCTGGGTGAGGGTGTGCACAACCGTGACAATCAAGTTGTGTTTGTCTGTGACATGAACAGCCCCCATCTGGTGGACAGGTATCACGCTAGCGATGAAAGGGCTGATGGATTCCTCCACTGCCAGCACCTCTCGCTCGGATAGCTGGGTCAACGCCACACCTGCTGCGGAAAGGACATGCAGAAGATGGAAGGCTGGAGCGAGTCGGAGATCAACCCACCAGCGTTCTATGAATAGGCTACTTTTGGAGCAAGATCAAAAGGTGCTGATGCTTTCGCACGAAGGGCAAATTTTGAGAAGCCGTCAATGTGAACGGGCACTTGGATTTGATCAGTGAGTTTTGCTTGTTTTTATATATTGCACCGCCCGGTGGAATACCTGAGAGACTCCCGCAATAACAGACCAGGATATGTATCGATCAAGTCAAGCTCGATGCCGCAATTACGACTAACGGAGCGATCAACTCTGGCGAGAAGCGAGTCCATACGCAGGCGACTGCTTTCAGCCCCATTTAGACACTTGTCTGTACACAAACAGAATTGCTCGTACAAGAAACACATGGCGCCTGAGATATATGATGAGATCCACGGCTGAACTGAAAAAGCTGCTTGACGCACCATCACGAACAATCACGTCCAGGAGCCATATGCCTCGCCCTATTGTCAATGCCTTGTACAGTGTGAGGGAGAATACCACACTGTCAAATGCTAGCACGCCAGTCCACGAGATTGCAGTAACTGCCTCGATTAGTTACCACAGCAGTGGAAAACTTAACCAAGAAACTTACATCGACCACTGATACAAAGTCGAGTTAGTCATCTAAGAGATAAATCACAGGCTGGATGTACTACATACCCCACCGATAGCATGGATATCGAACACCCTATGATAGGACTGGATAAGCCCGATAAAACTGGAATTGATTCAATTCCCATGGGATAGATTACGAACAAGGTCCCGTTGAAACACAAAGGGCATGGCAGGACATGGATATCCCTCCTTTGAGGCGTGAGAAAAGAGTAGTGAACATCACAGGTGACCCACAGGTGTTGGGACCTCGACCCATACCCATACCTGCACTCACCCATACCCACAACCACGGGTACAGGTTTTGTGCTCACCCATACCCATGACCACGGGTGTGGGTCAAAACCCGTACCCACAACTATGGGTATGTGTTACCCTTTCCCACAGTTAAGGATAAACCCACAGGTTGATGTAGAACAGGTAGGAATGCAGGTTGCAGGTGATGCAGAACAGTTGCGCAAACAGGTAGGAATGCAAGTTGTGGGTGATGCAGAACAGTTGCATGAGTGCAGGACAAATCTCAAATTTCATGAGCAAAACCTAGATACTGTAAGCATGAAGCGTCGTGTCAACATGCTTGTAAGTTCATTCAGCAGAGCCTAGTTCTGAGGGTAATAGATAAGGATTGATGGAGTCAGGTTGGATAGGTTGAGACGTGGTTCGGTGGTCTGTGTCACTGTCCAAGGAGTGGTCGTTGTTCAAGTAGTCCGAGGCTGCAAGCGAGAGAGAGAAGAAGGGAGAAGGAGAAACAGGACAAAATGACCAAGGTGAGACAACAGAGACACAAGTTGGCATGGCAGCATGGTAAAGGGTTCAAGTTGGTCTTGCCAGGGAGAGAACAAAGTCAAAGAGCAGTGTGAGGCCCTTTAAGTTGCGCAAAGAAGAGGAGAAAAGAAGGGAATGGATTGGCTAAAAACTGCCTACCTCAATTTGAGGCTCTTTGAGGCTTAAATACATGTCCAGTCATCTAAACAGGATCTACAGAAGTGGTGAGATGTATTGTATTGTTCTGGGGCAACAGGCGGGTATGAAGTGTAAATAATGCAGGGTATATGCAATTTGTCAACAATGAATGTTGCCATGTGGGCGTGTCAAGCCTTCGGATGTCAGCTGGAGTTTTGTCATATGGTAGCAAGGGAAAGAGTACTAAAAGTGAATAAAGTAATGATGGGCATATGAGTTTTATTATCTACAGATCTCCAGTGCGAGTGGGACGACCCATAGTGTCACCGGCTCCTGGGACGGCTAGCTTGTATGCCATGGACCGGGGTAAGTTCTAGAACCGGTGTTATGATATTCCCTTATGATACGTACTTTCTGATGTGGCCTTTGTTCTGATGTGATGCATTGATGCGCTGACCACCGCCCGTTGTGATAGTTTGATGTACCGTTGCTCTGGCTTCATGGGCATAGCCTCCCCTGTACCTATTTATACGTGCCATGTACCAGTAGGACTCGCTAAGTCGAGTCTTTCGTCGCTATACACTGTTGTTCCCCACTCAGGGCTCGCTGTCAAAGACAAGCCGTCTTTGTAGTTGACCCTCGTCTTTCCACTCAGAGTGAAAGCGATCTTGGGTCTCCCTTGACCGCCTTTGCTCTAAGTAGGGGTCGTACTCGCCTTCAAGTCACACCCGGTATACGGATGGGTTCATGTTCGGAGTAGCAATCGTCATCATCGTCTTCATGATCGTCTTCATCGTCATTCTATCCTCTCATTGCTACTAAGTGAGCTGGTGAAACCGTAGTGGTGACATCAGACTCGACTTCGAGTCAATACGGCCTTGCAAGTAGGCTTCAACCCGACAGTGGAGTTCTTGGAGAACTACCCAGACAAGGACGTCCCGCTGCCCAACTCTCATGTGTTTTGGAGAGAAGCACCCGCCTCTCAGAGGAGAAACTACGGAGTACACCTATTCTACCCATCAGGGAAGTACGGAGAAGGCAAAGCAGCCTTCATCTACTGGAAGATGACTAACAAACGTTGGCACATACTGAGCCACAGAGAAGGACAAACCTACCTCAACTGGGGAGAACCAATTCCCGAAGTCGAAGAATTTAACTACCCTCTGGGAGAGGTACCACCCAATTTCGCATTCGAGGACCACACCTGAAACCATTCCTCCTCGTCAACGTCGGACGATGAGAGCTCGGACTCCCAAGAAACTCCAGACACCAGACCAAGGTCTGACACCCTCGACCAGCTCGCGAAATGAGTCCAAGCACTCTCAATCGCCCCACCGTCCTACCAGGACACCATGACGACTCTCATTAGCACGTCAACAGCCGCCCCTATGTTACGCCCTGCGGTGCGTAAAGGCCAGACGTTGGCGATTCGGTGTTCGGGTGCTTAAGCACGCTCTTCGTTCGGGGGCTGGTCTCCCTACTCAGCGGTTCGGGCTTGGATAGCGGTCCAAGACTTGGTTCGAGAGCCTGACGCACACTGGTGCTGCTCTTCTGACAATGCAAGTAAATGCGGTGTGTCCACGGTCTAATTCGACTACTAGCGGGTGCTCCGTCTAGTATCCCACACAGCCGGGGGTCGGTGTCACGGTCAGTTGTTCGTCGTACCTGCGCAGAGGTAATAGGTCTTCAAGTAATCTGAAGGGATCGGTTTCACGCTAAGTCACAACGTTGACTTAGGTATAGAGAGGAGAGGGTTCAACTGGGTATTATCCCTGAAGACTACTGCTTGTTGATACAGGTTCAACTAAGTCAGGCTTAAGGCCTAACTGTCTATCGTAGAGGTCTTTTATAGTAACGAGGCATGGTCCGTGCGCGAAGTAAGGGAACTACAAGGCGAGTCTGAAGGGGACTGAAGACGAGTCTGCTAGGTGAAACGAGGTGTTTAAGTACATCAATCGTAAGTTTTAAGCGAAGGGATGATAGTTATGAAACGAGGCACTTGAGTGTCAACCGTGGCGCGCGATATATGAGTCAACTGGTATGAGTCACGAGTCTAGTCTGTCACGGGGTCAAGGAGTCATATGATGGTGAGAAAAAGAAAAAAGCGGGGTCCGTTCCAGCGGATCGTAACACCCTACACAACAAGTTCCCCCCTCACAAGCAACCTCTCCACCTGTACTCCCCTCCACCTCCAGCGGCTCCATACAAAATTGCCTCAACACAGCCATGAGACGCACAACGATATTGGGAGGCCCCCCAGGAGGAAGAGGAGGAGGAGGAGGAGGCGGTGGAGGAGGAGGTGCACCAGGACCTGGACCCCCAATTCCCCCACCTCCAGCAGTGGGACAAGTGGCGATCGACCCCAAAATGATGGGAGCACTTCCCGCCATATTCGATGGCAATCGCGAATGGGCAGATGACTTCATTGAAGGACTCAAAGCCTACATCCACCTCAATAACAATGTAGGAGGCATGAACTCCTATCTTAAATGGATAGCTCTGGCCCTCACCTTGATAAAAGGCCCCCTTGTTGCCAGCTGGACTCGAGACTTCGGCAACTTCTTTGACACCCTCAATGTGGTGGATGACATCCCAGCCACGTGGACGGCCTTTTTGGACGAATTTGCGCACCAGTTCCAAGACACTCAAAGAGAAGAACAGGCCAAACTAAAGCTCCAAACCCTGCGCATGAAATGGCCAGAAATCGACCAATACATTTTGCAGTTCGAACAATTGGCCAGAGAAGCCAGATATACCATCGGCAACTCAGAAACCAAACAGTTCTTCATCCAAGGCCTTCCTCGAGGAGTGGCTGAAGATGTTATGAAGCCACCCCTCATCCACGCCTATACAGACATCAAGGAAAGAGCCATCGAGAGCGTCAAATCACGCCAGGTCATAGACCAGATCTTTGGCCCCCGACGCACCCCCTTCCCCGCAAGAGGGACAAACCCCAATCCATTTAATCGCCTGAATCGGGGAGGACGACCCCCGCAACGCCCGCAACCTCAACCAGGGAGGCCTCAGTACACCTCCACCAACGCCCCGCCATGGATGGCAAACCAGCCGGTCCCAATGGATGTGGACCGCACCAAAGCGGGATCCTCAGCCTGAGGACGAGCCATCCAGTCCCAACCGTGCCAACCCCAACGTACACAGTTGTGCTTCCAGTGCAACCAGCCGGGCCACTTTGCTCGCAACTGCCCACAAAGGAAAGCCCAGGCCAGTCTCATCGACTGGAATGACGACGAAACCGTCGCCGAAGAGCTGAAAGACAAAGTGGCCTGGATGGAGGAACAGCTTCGCTCTCTCTCCCTCGAAGAGTCTTCCTCCTTAGGGGAGCGGATGAGAGAGTGACAGGATTTTCACTCAGTCTAATCTGTACAGCCTGGATTAGACAGACCTCAAAAGATGTATTTATGTCAGCGTGCAAATCAATGACGATTCGTTCTTACATACACTCATTGAGAAAAAGGGCTGAAGTGACCGCTCTGGTAGACTCCAGAGCGACTGAAAATTTCATGAACCTGAACTACGTAAAATGGCTGGGCCTGCCAATGAAAAGGTTGAGCTATCCCCGACAGGTCTACAACGTGGATGGCACCCTTAACCGAGGTGGCTCCCTAGAATTCTTCACGGACGTACAAGTCCAAACAGGCACAAACCGCACGAACATGAGGTTCTTCCTCATGAATCTAGGGGACCATAAGCTGATCCTAGGATACCCATGGTTCGCCGCCATTCAACCAAAAATTGACTGGCTCCGAGGATGGCTTGACCATTCCCAGCTCCCCATTATCATATGAAGCCCTGATGCAGCCCGAGCCAGATTCCTTCCCCGCACCGCTGTGTTGACCCGACGAGAACGAGACCCAATTTTCATAGCACGAGTCAAATGGCTAGGTCCCCCTCGACAAGACACCACCCAAAACCCAATACCAACCCGCTACCAGCGTCATCACAAAGTCTTTAGCGAACAAGCTGCACAACGCTTCCCAGAACCAAGGATCTGGGACCACGCCATCGAACTCAAGCCCGACGCCCCAAGCACCATACCGGGAAAGGTCTATGCCCTCACCCAACTCGAGCAAGAAGAGTTGAAAAAATTTGTGCAAGAGCACATGAAGAAGGGTTACATTCAGCTGTCCAAAAGCCCCTATGCCGCCCCTTTCTTCTTCATCAAGAAGAAAGATGGAAAGCTCCGCCCCGTCCAAGACTATCGACGAGTCAACCAATGGACGATCAGAAATCGTTACCCTCTCCCGCTCATCCCTCAACTAATCAACAAAGTGCGCTCACGCACCCTCTTCACAAAATTCGACATTCGTTGGGGATATAACAATGTGAGGATAAAACAAGGGGACGAATGGAAAGCGGCCTTCATCACGAACCAAGGGCTATTCGAACCAACAGTGATGTTTTTCGGGCTTACAAACTCCCCAGCGACCTTCCAGATGATGATGGACACCATTTTCGCAGAAGAAATGTGAGAGGGATGGCTAGTCATCTACATGGATGACATGCTAATCGCGACCGACGACAACCCCCGCTTCCACAAACTATGCATCCATCGCGTCCTCACAAAACTGGCAGAACACGACTTATATCTAAAACCCGAGAAATGCGTATTCAAACAATGTCAAGTTGACTTCCTGGGAGTAGTCCTCCAACATGGCACAATTCACATGGACCCAACAAAAACCCAAGGAGTTGCCGACTGGCCACGACCGACCAATGTGACCGAGGTCAGAGCGTTCCTAGGCTTTACAGGTTTCTACCGGTACTTCATTCCAAACTACTTGCGGATTGCACGCCCGCTGCTAGACCTCACAAAAAGGACCACCCCATGGCACTGGGGTGATGCGCAAATGAACGCCTTCGAACTCCTGAAAACCCTCATGTGCAGAAGACCCGTCCTCGCTCAACCCGACTACACAAAACCATTCATCCTCCATACGGACGCCTTGGGATATGGCGTGGGAGCCATACTCTTGCAGGAGGGCGACCCCAACCCAGAACGCCCCCTCAAATTTCGTCTCCACCCCATTGCATACTATTCGGCTACCTTTATCCCCACAGAACGGAACTACGACATCTACGAACGAGAGCTGCTGGCAGTAGTCAAAGCACTCAAGCACTGGAGACAACACTTAGGGTTCACCCGACACCCCTTCACAGTGGTCACCGACCATGCAAACCTCGCCTTCTGGAAAGAGCCAAGAGACCTAAACAGGCGCACAGCCCGATGGCACGCCCTCCTCCAAGATTACTGGTTCAACATCCAAGTAACGCCAGGAAAGTCTCACATGGCAGTGGACTTCCTATCGCGCCCACCCCTAAAGGACAAGGGTGAAGGAGATAACAAACAAGTAATTGTCCTCCCGGAAGCACTATTCGTCGACTCCCACTATGAGATCCCCGACGAGCATCGAGGATTAGCACGAACTCCCCCAGTCGAACCCTCACCGCGACACCCCAAACCACCATCACAAATCCAAGTGTTCGATCTGGACTCAATCCATCAAGACCTCAAAGACAACATCCGATGGTCGCAGAAACAACACCCGCTCCTCATGAACGACTGGAAGGAAACCTTTCATTGCACGCAAGAAGAACAGTCACACCGCGTCCCTAAGTGGACCCAATTAGGCAAACTAGTCGTTCCCCCAGACCTCGAACTCAAACGGCGCATCATGACCCACACCCATGACGCGCCGATGGCAGGACACCCAGGTAGAGACGAAACTCTCTGCCAAGTAAAAAGAGACTTCTGGTGGCCTGGCATGACCGCGTGGATAACGGACTATGTCGAAGGGTGCGGCGAATGCCAACAAAACAAAATTCGCACTCATTGCCCCAGAGTCCCCATTTACAAGATCGACACTCCCCCGGACGCCAAACCCTTCGAGCGCATAGCCATGGACCTCATCACCGGCCTACCCAAGAGCCACGGCCACAACGCAATCCTCACCATAGTAGACCACGGCTGTTCGCGAGCGGCGACCTTCATTCCTTGCTCCACCACTGTCACGGGTCCTGATACCACGCAAATGTACCTCGACAATGTTTACTGATGGTTCGGACCCCCGCTTCAACTCACATTTTGGCCAAGCCCTCACGGCGAAGCTAGGAGTCCAACAGAATCTGTCGACAGCGTTCCACCCCCAAACCGATGGACTTGCCGAACGAACAAATCAGTGGATTGAACAGTATCTCCACCTGGTAACGAGTGCGCAACCGAACGACTGGAGCAAATGGCTCACCATCGCTTCGGCGGTCCACAATGACCGAGTCAACTCCACGCTGAAGATGACGCCCAATCAAGCCTTGCTGGGATATCGGCCCATCCTATACCCGAACCAAGTCTTAGGGACAAACAATCAGGAAGCAGAAGCCCGAATCGACGACCTTCTTCAACGAAGGGCGCAAGCTACGGTGGCCATCAATCAATCAGCACGCGCAGGAGAGATCCGAAAAGATATGTTTCAAGTCGGAGAGCAAGTATGGCTCGAAGCAAGCAACCTAAAACTCCTGTACCAGACCTCCAAGTTAGCCCCGAAACGTCAGGGACCCTTCAAGATCATCAGAAAGATCTCATCAGTGGCGTATCAGCTAGAACTCCCGGCGTCTTGGGCCATTCACGATGTGTTCCACGCTTCCCTCTTATCGCCCTATCGCGAAACTCTCGCTCACGGACCCAACTTCCGCCAACCGCCACCCGACTTGATCGGGGACGAAGAAGAATATGAAGTAGAGGCCATCATCAATCACCGGCTCAAAGGTAGAGGCCGACAGCTCCAATATTGTTATGCCCTGCGGTGCGTAAAGGCCAGACATTGGCGATTCGGTGTTCAGGTGCTTAAGCACGCTCTACGTTCGGGGGCTGGTCTCCCTACTCAGCGGTTCTGACTTGGATAGCGGTCCAAGACTTGGTTCAAGAGCCTGACGCACACTAGTGCTGCTCTATCTGACAATGCAAGTAAATGCGATGTGTCCACGGTCTAATTCGACTACTAGCGGGTGCGCCGTCTAGTATCCCACACAGCTGGGGGTCGGTGTCACGGTCAGTCGTTCGTCGTACCTGCGCAGAGGTAATAGGTCTTCAAGTAGTCTGAAGGGATCCGGTTCACGCTAAGTTACAATGCGGACTTAGGCACAGAGAGAAGAGGGTTCAACTGGGTATTATCCCTGAAGACTACTGCTTGTTGATACAGGTTCAACTAAGTCAGGCTTAAGGCCTAACTGTCTATCGTAGGGGTCTTTTATAGTAAAGAGGCGTGGTCCGTGCGTGAAATAAGGAAACTACAAGACGAGTCTGGGAAGTGAAACGAGGTGTCAAGTACATCAATCGTAAGTTTTAATCGAAGGGGTGGTAGAGATGAAACGAGGTACTTAAGTATCAATCGTGCTGCGCAATATATGAGTCAATCGGTATGAGTCATGAGTCTAGTCTGTCACGGGGTCACCGGTCACGTGAGAACGAAAAAGAAAAAAAAAAGTGGGGTCCGTTCCAGCGGATCGTAACAAATATCTGATCAAATGGAAGGGATATCCCCACAGCGATAACACCTGGGAGCCAAAAACGGCAATATTCGTGGATGAATTGATCCGGGAATATCATAAGCACAGCCCACTGCACCCTCATAAAAAGGGAGCTCGCGTCGCAGTCATCTCATCACCAAACTGGCCCCTTTTGAAGTCGACCCTCTCTTTGCCCTCCCAGTCTTTTGGGGATTACCAGGCCTCGAACTACCTCCAAACCCTTGGCTGCAATTCCACCTCGAGACCCTCGCCGCCCACTTCGAACACAAGCACAGAATGTCCCAAAACCTCGACTCTTCCTCTCCCAAGTCCACCAGTTCTTATGCCGTCCCCCACGTCACTGGAGCTCCCCTCTCGCTGCGCTCCACCGCCTCACTCCTGGCCACCAACGCCCACATCCCCGAAGAGACCATGCGCCAGATCGCCGCCGGGCTCCTCTGGACCATTGAAGAGCACGAGTCCGCCCACAGCACAGAAATCTGGGAGCTCTGCAAGAAGCTCCTCCACCTCGAAGAGCTTGTGGGTGACGAGGGCTCCGACGAGCCTCCCAAGGGGCACACCCAGAACAACGGTAAAATCCCCAACTTCGACATTCCCATGGATGACAGCCTTTACCTCCCGGCCAAGTTCATCAAACTGCACTCCGGAGATTACACCAAGGCCTTCGGCCTCACCGGCAAAGAGCTCTCAACCGAAGCTCCCTACTCCATGGAGATCTATGCGGCTCCCAACATTCGCCTCAATGAAATCCCCGAGCCGCTCCCCCTCTGGGTACAAACCATCATCGAAGGATGTACCGCAACCTTCAAGTCGCTTCGCTGGGCTGCCATCGAGCTCGAAGACTATGGCATCGTGGCCGACCTCACCCGCACCCGCGACACCTATCTCAAGGCTCAAGAAATGGAGCTATAGCAGGACCAAATTGAGGCTGACCTCACCCTTCTCCACGAAAAGTACGCCCTCACCCGTGGACGCCTCGAGCTGGCCCGCATATCAAAGCGCCTCGCCCACCAACAGTACCTGGTCCCTGCGGTACTTCGAGATGACGAGAACTTCCCCTGAGTCCCTCCAAAAGGGAAGAACGTAAAGCGAGGTCACTTTGCCGTCTAGAAGGAGGGTGTGTCACCGGCTCCTGGGATGGCTAGCTTGTACACCGTGGACCAGGGTAAGTTCTAGAACCGGCGTTATGATATTCCCTTATGATACGTACTTTCTGATGTGGCCTTTGTTCTGATGTGATGCGTTGATGCGCCGACCGCTGCCTGTTGTGATAGTTTGATGTACCGTTGCTCTGGCTTCATGGGCATAGCCTCCCCTGTACCTATTTATACGTGCCATGTACCAGTAGGACTCGCTAAGTCGAGTCTTTCATCGCTATACACTGTTGTTCCCCACTCAGGGCTCACTGTCAAAGACAAGCCGTCTTTGCAGTTGACCCTCGTCTTTCCACTCAGAGTGAAAGCGATCTTAGGTCTCCCTTGACCGCTGTCAAGGTTTGCATACCCCTGATATCAACTCTGGTCACCCAAGTCACTTTGTTACGACTCAGTTACAGCGATGCTTTCAAGCACGTGAGTGTTGCTTGTTATAGCACAAGCACTAAGCTTCGGCTCTGCTCAGATGTTACCCTGAATGCAACGTAAGAGGATAGCAGTAGGAAATAGAGCCACTCTCTTGAAGTGCTTGCTAGACAGGAATATGCGAGTAGAAGATGATTAAGTCGAACTTAAGGCTCGTACTACTCTGCCCACTAGGCTTATATACAGGTTCAGTTTGTAATTGTCTTACAAACTGGCTCAGTCATCGTACTTGTACAGTAATCAAACCAGTAAGCGATCAGTCAGTAATAGTACAGTAACTGGTGAGATTCGTAACCAGACTCATAAGCGATCAGTCAGAACTAACAGTCGAGCTACTTGGTTTATCCGATTTTAGTCAGCGATCCAGTCAGCAATCTCAGTCACCCTTAGTCACCGCACCCTGTGAGATACTAGTACCATAGCCAGAACGTGAGAACGTAATACCGTAAGAAGACTTAGCTATTTTCATGGCGCGACGTGCCATAACGTGTTATGGACTTACCTCGATCTACAGGGCAAGCCACACCTCCTGGTCCCGGAACTCATCCCCCCTCCTCTCGATCCACACCCATTCCCATTCCCAAACACGCCTGTATGCACTGGGCCTTCTGCAAGAAGTCTGGATGCCGGTGGCATGCCTAGGCTCACTATTGTTCTGATGTGTGGTACCTTTGTTCTGACGTTCTGTGGGACTTACTGTGGTCTGATACTGATATGCTTACTGATCGAATGACTGATTGTTCCCATGCTATTGTTCCAAAGTCCAAAAATGCACTCTATGATATCATAGCTTACTGATGGCTTACTGATACTTAGGAGGAGCTGACAGGCCTGAGAAGATTGCTTATTGATCATACTTGTTACTTACAAATCCCTAAGTAGCAGACTTGTATTTAAACCTTTCAGCAGTTGTAGAGTCGAGCCAAGCTCGACTTAAGGTCTTGCTGACTACCACCTCACCTATTTGGAGTGACCCCCTCTCATCGTCTAACCAGCTCTCGCTCCCCTTGGATAACTTCCAAGGATCCTCGAAGCTTAGTGATTGAGCTATATCAATCAGCACTCCAGAACAGGTGAGACGCTACTGCGAACTCTATCAAGAGTCGAGCGTCAGCGATTCTTGACATAACGGGGTTGTGCCCACGGCTGCGCTCTTTGGCAGTTGAATGCATGTATCGTAGTTAGTCCACAAAAATGTAAGTAAACATAGACGGAACTCGCAAGTTCTTGACAACCGCCTTTGCTCTAAGTAGGGGTCGTACTCGCCTTCAAGTCACACCCAGTATATGGACGGGTTCATGTTCGGAGTAGCAATCGTCATCATCATCTTCACGATCGTCTTCATCGTCATTCTATCCTCTCATTGCTACTAAGTGAGCTGGTGAAACCGTAGCGGTGACACATAGAAGGCGATGGCCACAAGTTCGGGGTTCCGACAGAAAGGGTCCTGGCGATGCTTGGATGTTAGCTTGATTCGAGACATCTTCTCAGGGGTTCGGGCGATGCGGGTGTTCTTCAGTGTGCGGTCATTTTGGGGTGGAGAGTGGGAACAAGGGTCAAGAGGAGGAGGTGGTGGGAGATGGAGGACAAGATGAACATGTGGCGGGGCTGACAAATTGATGTGCCGACGTGTGAGGCAAGGGGCAATGGCAGATTGGGCACTCTGGATTGCTCATTCCGAGGTCAGCTGTTGGCCTCACCTTATAATACAATACATTGATACTAGACTTGGATGGTAATCATGGTATAAGATTTGAGGAAAACAGCTGGGAAGTAATGTGCGATAGTGAACTGGCATAAAGGACACACCTTCAAGATGTTCTATTATAGTTCTGCCTTAATGGCTTCTCAAATTGAACTGCAAGATTGCCATACATTATTAATTGTACATAGTTGCACGTGCACGGCATCCAACCCATCATACCCACAGGTAAGTGTGGGTTTTTGCACAGGTACCAAGATTGCCACCCGTACCCGTACCTGCGGTCACCCATACCCCCAACCCATGCGGGTTGCCCTACCCATTGACATTCACTAGAAAAGAGACATACAACTGCAGTGGCAAATGACATCAGAATAATGAATATGAGAAATCCCAGGACATGGCAACTGCAGTTGTAAAGTGTGTAGATGCAGATGATACATAACACTAAACTCTAAGTCAGAACATGACAGGTAAAGGCGAAGCATTTGGAATGTTACCGGCTACAAGTACTATGGGGACGCTAAAGGGGGAAAGTCACCCTCCGGATGGGTGGAGACCAGAAAAACAGGTGGTTAATGGGTGGTGTTATAGCCCACTATTCAATGGCTGATTCGTAGGATCACCCTTTTAAGGGGTGAAATTCACCCTTGGAAAACACAACGAAAAATAATTTGGGCAATTTTTTAATCTATCAACCGATTTTCGACCATTGACACTAGTGTTCGACACAGGTACAGGTAACCCGTGGGGTTCATGGGTAAGGGTCTGGCGGGTATGGGTATGGGTATATATATCCCAACCCACCCCTTAACTGTACCCGTGAGCATGAAACCTATACCCACAGGCACGGGTTTGTACAAAGTAATTTATAACCAAACTATGCTGCATTGACACATGTGCATAAACATGGCATGAACACCTCCCACAGGCATGTGTTTGTACCAAGTAATTTCTAACCAAAATATGCCGCATTGATACATGTGCGCAAACACGGCATGAATACCTTCAAAACAACACCAAGATCATCCAAATCGGTTGAGAAATGACTGAGATATCAGCAGATCTTTATGTGTCAACTCTTGTGTGACACTAATTTGGAGACTAGATAGGATGAGAAATGTGTGCATTATAACTTGTATACACCTTGACCTTGAGCTTTGAAAATAAAATAAAATGCTGAGTGAGTGACTGAAATACCCGTACCCTTACCTGTGGGGTAGGGGTATTGAGCCTAACCCATACCTGTACCTGTGAAAACCTGTACCCGTGGTCATGGGTAGGGGTATGTGCAGGTATGGGTACGGGTATGGTAATAAATACCCACAGGTTACCTGTGTCGATCACTAGTTGACACAAATTTTAGCGGGCAAAATACACCCAACAGGAGGGTAGTTTTTGCCTTTTGGAATCTTCATAGTGGAGCCTGCATGAGGATGATGTACAACTTTCAGTATACATGCAGACCTCTGCAACTACAATCAGATGGATCATCTGTCGTTGGGACATGCACACTGCACAAATGTACAACTATTGGTCATCAGAGTCAGGTGCATGATGCTGATGGATGACAGAAATCAGATGTACTGGAGAGTCTGATGTATTGAAATATGATACAAGAGTCAGAAGATAGCCAAATACTGAGATATAATGATTAAGAAGGCAGGTAGTTGTGAACCACTGTTTGTTGTGGAACTGCCATAGGAACTCGATTTCCTGGGGTAGGGTGAGGATATAATTGTAATATAATATCACTAGAAAATCGCAGGCAGAATACACCCTGAGTTCGCTTTCCTAATCAACGAGTTGCAAACTCACCGGTAGCTGGGATATGAAGATCAGAGTTAATCCATCTAGGATGGGTACATATACACTGTTCAGTGAAACAGATCAAAGGTGGGAGTGTAGTTAGAGTCACTTATACATCCTCTGTGGCATGTGGATTGATGTTGATGTAGGCCAGTGACATGGTAAACTCAACCAGTGAGCGCAAAGATGACGAGAGTCATGAGATCTATGCTTTCTGGACCTTGACTGAAGACAACTAACTGGGTTATAGTTGACCTGACTCTGACTCTCTGAGACCTTGATGATGCCATAAGAAGGATTCAAATGGCATAATTGAAGAGTGGTTGGTGAGAAACATGTAGAGTGAAATACATGAAGGTAGAGCGAGATAATAGCAAATGCATCTAAAATCAACTTCCTTGAGGACAACGTCGCTACTGTGGTGGAGCAACTGTATACACCAGTAACCCTAGGAGATGTTGGAAGTTTCCATGCCACAGATTGTGGTGACCTTGATGCTATGTAGTTACAAATACAAGTGGATAGGCCATGTAAAGTTGGTAGGAGAGATTGGGGTATCATAGGGTGAGTAGGAGACTCTGAGCTTGGGAGCACATGGGAACAGATGGAAGTCGTGCCAGTGAGAGTTGGTGGCAGAGGAAACTTCTGCGAGTCAACAAAGAGGTGAGGAATGATGTTATGCAGGTCACAGACTCACGGGAAAGTAGATGCCAGCTGTAGGGTTGAGGTTGGTACGTGCTCATGCCTGGCGCTGGCCAAGGTCTTCATCAACCCACTATCAACTCCCATCCACTCCTCACTAGTGAACATCAATGGGTAGGCCAACCCACACAGGTTGCGGGTATGGGTAACTGCAGGTACGGGTACGGGTGGCGATCTCGGTACCTGTGCAAAACCCGTGCCTACTTGCAGGTATGATGGGTTGGTTGGATGCTGAGCGTATGTGACTACTGTATATGTGCGATTGATAACGAGACAAGAGATGAGGGATTGTGTTGATTTTGAATGTGAGTCAGCATGGCTGCTCAGTAAAGCATTCACAGTTGGACAGTAGGAGGTGAGAAGGGAGATTGAGCTTGGACATGAGTCAGCACAGTGGCATTGTCAAGGTTTGCGTACCCCTGATAAAAATCCTTGTCACCCAAGTCACTCCATTACGACTCAGTTACAGTGACACTTTCAAGCACGTGAGTGTTGCTTGTTATAGCACAAGCACTAAGCTTCGGCTCTGCTCAGATGTTACCCTGAATGCAATGTAAGAGGATAGCAATAGAAAAGGTGCCACTCTCTTGAGGTGCTTGCTAGACAGGAATATGTGAGTAGAAGATGATTAAGTCGAACTTAAGGCTCGTACTACTCTGCCCACTGGGCTTATATACAGGTTTGGTTTGTAATTGCTTTACAAACCAGCTTAGTCATCGTACTTGTACAGTAATCCAACCAGTAAGCAATCAGTCAATAATAATACAGTAACTGGTAGGATTCGTAACCAAACTCATAAGCAATCAGTCAGAACTAACAGTTGGGTTACTTGGGTTATTTGATTTTAGTCAGCGATCCAGTCAGCGATCTCAGTCATCCTTTAGTCATCACACCCTGTGAGATACTAGTACCATATTGAGAACCTGGGAATCAGATACCATATAGGGGGTTAAGCCTAGAGTTTAAAAGTCTGGTTGAGTCTGGTCTTTTGCCCATTTTGGGCATGACTGGGACTGCAACCAGTTGCACCCAGAGCCGAATTTTCAAAGACCGGACTGGGACCTTCCCCAACCCACTGCAACCGGTTGCACCTAAGCAAAAAGACCAGTCCATTTCAGTCCCAACCGGTTGATTTGCAACCAGTTGCAACTGCCCAAAGACTGGTTGCAACTTAACAGAAATAAGGACAATGGTTCAACGTGTTCGTAGTTTCACACATACAAAGCAATTTTATTTTCAGAATTCAGGCTATGTTATATACATGATGACTACTCTAAGTGTTCTCTAAGGTTGTGAGGGCATGCATGGATGTGAGCAGGTGCACAGGCGTGTGGATGTATGGGCGTGTGGGCAGATGAGGATGGGTGGGCATGTGTGAAGGTGTGTGGGCAGGCAGGTGGGAGACATGAGGTGGGCGTGCATGACAGTCACGTAGTTGTCATTGTCATTGCTATCGTTGCTATTGCCACTTGTGCCATCACCGTCACATCACCGGATGATGAGCGACTCGTTCTCAATGGCAGGAAGGGTGGGTGCAGTCTCAATGACGAATGCCTCGCTAGCTAGATGAAGCATGCGGATGACGGGTGACCAGCAGGCATGCGGGCTGGCATGCAAGTAGCAGGCATGCAGGCGTGCACAAAGTCAAGAACTAGAGACGACAGATGATGATGATGACAGGGGCTATGAGTGAACACTGCACAGTGTTGTACTGTATCTTCATTTTTGCTAATTTCTCCAATCAATCTTCCAGCACCTCAATGATCTGTGAAGCAGAGAAATCTGAGCAATGAGTTTAGGAAAGAGGGAAGATAGCTATCACCACTTGTGCCATCACTGTCACATCACCAGACAATGAGCGACTTGTTCCCAATTGCAGGAAGGGTGGGTGCAGTCTTGATGGTGAATGCCTCGCCAGCGGGACGAACCATGCGGATGACGGGTGACCAGATGAGGCTGGCGTGGGGGCTGGCATGCAAGTAGTGAGCAGGCGGGCGTGCACAAAGTCGAGAACCACCGGTAGCACGTCAGGACCACCTCGACTACCGGCACTGTTGCCACCTCACCACTCTCTCCCTCGTCGACCTCCCCCTCCGCAGGTGTGCCATTGCCTGTATGAGTTGCCAGTACACGATCCTCCACATTGGCAAGCTGGTTGCACCTATTTCGTGTGCCAGGTTTTCTTCAGGAGGCGGTTGATCACCTCCGCCTGGTACGACACATGAGATCAAGAGACGAGAATGGGACACATGCACACCTTTCATCTTCTAGCTTCATCTCGGAAGGGTGTTCTCGTTTGGATGCTGTCTCCTCACGCTGCAGTGCAATTTCAGCCTTGTTCACTGTTTCTTCTTGCGTGATGTTGTGCAGAGTGCTGTGTTGATGCAAGTAAATCGAGTAGACCAAGAGGTGAAAGATGGGAGAGAGAGGGGGGAGGAAGAGGAAAGGGAATGGCGACGGTGGTAAGGCTAGGTGGGATGGAACGAGACGAGACGAAACACCCGCAGTGGTGCAAGATGGAGACAGCTGAGACTGAAAGCTAACGTGAGGACGGGTGGACCCTTGAGATGGTGAGCTGGTGCAGGACAGAGACGGACACTGAGATGAGAGGAGATGAAAGAGAGACTGGAATTGATCAACAAACAGGTAGAATGATGGAACGATTCACTGTTTTCTCCACAAGTCGGAGGGTGTCTTAAATACAAAAGAGATACCTACTTAGTAAGGTAATAAACAAGCGTGTTGAGGTTGAGATGTCAGTAAGTAGGCGATGGCTGGGCTTGTACAGCCTTCAGAGGTAAGTACAAGAGCCACGTTGAGGCGCTGAGTGAATCTAGGCGATGAGCAGAAAGGAACTAATGTGATGGTAAAGAATGTTAGTGTGAGTGGGTATCTAAGTAAACAAGAGCGTATGACATCGCGTGCTAGTGACACAGCAAAAGGGTGATGAACATGGCAAGAACTAGAGGGAAAAGGGAATGGTATTGGAGAGATCAGTATGGACAGAAGAGAAGTGAATGGAAGGGAGTGAGGGGTTGACATTTGGTGTTTCGTCTTGCACAGGCGATCGTCGGCAAAGCCAGTTTTGTTGGTAGCAGCGAGGGCGTAGTGGCGGAGCGGAGGAGAGTATTGTTTGTGTGTGTTTTGTTGCACAGCAACTAGCACAGCATACAGGCTTAAGCACTCACCTTGGTGTGATAGACACTTAGGCAGTATGAGTGAGGTGTAGAGAGATACGTATTGCACTTCTACATAGGTGCTTTATATACATGTTAGGTGGCTATGTGTCCAATATGGAATAAGGCGTGAGTAAAGGCATCCACAATATCGCTCAAACTAGGATTACCATATATGGATGCTGTGCCGAAGTCCATTGTCTCATAAGGAGACATACTAACTACCGTACATGGTACAATGCATGTAAACAGTCCATTTCATCACTCCCCCTCGCTAAATGCCCGGTAGTAATGTAAGCGATATGAGAAACATTAGGTGGATGAGTTATAGAACTCTAGTCCAAGCTGCTCTCTAAATTTAATGAATTTGATACGTCCCAGGTTTTTAGTGAATAAGTCAGCAGTGTTCTCAGCTCCTTCAATGAAGAAGAGCTCAACCTGCTTGGTCCTGACAACTTCTCGAATGAAGTGGTAGCGCAAATCAATATGTTTGATGCACTTTTCTTGTACAGGATTAGAGGCGAGAAATATGGATCCTTGATTGTCACCATATAGTGGGATGGGCCCAATAGTAATGCCGAGTTCTAATAGCAAGCTCTTAAACCAGATGAGCTGCTTTGAGGTGTCCATAAGGGACATGTACTCAGCCTCAGTGGAGGACAATGCGATTGTTTTTTGTGCACGTGAGTTCCACGAGAATATGGTCCCAGCCAACTTCACCAAATACCCAGTAGTGGATTTGCGGGTGATAGGGTCAGAGGCCCAGTCAGAGTCAGCATAGGCATGCAAACCACCATTGGAAGAGCCGTCATATACTAGGGCATAGTCAGCAGTACCAGCTAGGTAGTGACATATGTATAGTGCCCTGTTGAGGTGTTCCTCAGTGGGGTTCGCAGCAAATTGCGACATCTTTGTGACCACAAATGCAATATCAGGACGTGTTCCAAGCATGATGTAAAGGAGTGATCCTATTACTTGTTGGTACTTGGAACAGAGAGCAGGGTCAGCAGAAGACGTATTTATTGAAGGGTGGTAACCCTCAGGTAGTGGTGTGGGGACCGGTTTAGCATTATGAGGTTCAAAATGCTGCAGCACTTTTTCAAGGTAGGAAGTCTGATCTAGAAAGATCTTCTTGGACTCCCGTCGTATGCTCATGCATAGGAATTCTTGCGTGTCTCCAAGGTCTCTGCATTCCCAAATGTTCATGAACCACTTTTTAAGGTGGAGGAGGGCATCCTTATCTGCTCCAAGGAATAATAGATCGTCTACATAGACGATCGCAATGATGGACGCGTCTTCATTCATGAAGAGTCCAGAGTCAGATAGGAGGCGTTTGCAGCCCAGCGTGCTCATAGATTTATCCAGTGCTCTCCACCATGCAAGGGCAGCTTGTTTAAGTCCATAGATGGCTCGCTTTAGGCGCATGACTTTTTGTTCAAGACCTTTTATTTTAAAGCCTTCAGGTTGTTCCATATAGAGCTCCTCATCGAGCTCACCATAGAGAAAGGCAGTTTTGACATCCAGTCCAGTGATATGCCAATTATTGAGTGCTGCAAGCGCAATCATCATTCGGATGGTTTCAAATCACACAACAGGCGAGAATATCTCATCATAGTCAATGCCTTCTACTTGGGAGAACCTTTTGGCTACAAGTCTGGCTTTTTTATGGCCATCTGACTTAAGGTCGAATACCCATCGGTTTTTAATGATTTTACGATCCCTAGGGGGATCTACTAGTTCAAAGACTTTTCGTCTGCCAAGGGATTCTAACTCCTCGCGACAGGCCTGTTTCCACTCTGTTTGTGCCTTTTGGGGCATCTTGAGAATGTCTCTGAATGTTTATTCTCATATTTTAGCAGTGTCTGGTGATTCCAAATCTATTGGTGGGACTGCCTTGGCGAGCAGATAGTTCAGAAAATCGACTCCCCCTTCCCTTTGTAGGCATAAAAGGTCATCTACTTCGTCCTCTGAGGGTTGAGGTGGTAATGGCTCACTCTGTGCAATTGGGGGTCTAGATCTGCCAGGATTCTGACCTGATGTACTCCCTTCTCCAGTGCTACTGGGATTGGTTTCCATCATCTTTTTCCAATTAGCAGGCCGCCGAACGTCTCGCTCAATAGCGGTGGGGTGTCTGCTTTCCCCATAGACGTTACTAGGACGAGTAGGTACCCTCCGTAACCTTTCACTTCGATGCAAAGGCGGAGCAGGTTGTAAAGGAGGGGAGGGCTCACACTCATGCTCATCTTCCTGCTGTTCGACTGAAATGTCAGGGTGCAGGGGATCTTCATCAAGATCGGGAGCTGGTAAACCCTTCTTAGTAGAAGGTGTTTGGATAGAGTCATCTCTATCACCAGGAGTGGTGTCTTCAGAGGCATCCATTGGTGGTTGATCTTCAAGGGGTGTATTCACCCTTGTAGTCCCACGTGTGCGTTCATTTGCGCATTTAGGAAAGATCATCTCATCAAATAGTGCAGTGGCACTTGTGAAGACAGTATTGTTCTTTGTCCTCATAAAAGTGTATGCTTTGATTCCTTCTGTATGACCAAGGTAAATCATAAGCTCACTTTTGGGTGAAAGTGCATTGTTTCTTATTTTCTTTGGGATGTGCACATATGCACTGCATCCAAAAACTCGAAGATGAGCAATGTATGGTTTGTCTTTCTTTAGTACCTCATAAGGGGTCAGCCATTTATGGCGACGCAGAGGTGTGATATTGTACACATGAACAGCATGTAGGACTGAAAATTCCCACCACGAGTCAGGTATGCAGGCTTCGAGGCGCATTGCCTCAGCCTTATCCATTAGTGTGCGCATTAATCGTTCAGCACGTCCATTCTGTTGAGGAGTATAGGGGGCACTCTGGAGTATTTTTATTCCTACGTCTTTTAGGGTTGTCAAGAAGACATCCGATTTGTACTCTCCACCGGCATCAGACATCCAACCTCTAATGGTGGTGTTGTGCTGATTTTTTACCATTGCCAGGAATTGCTTCAAGGCACTGATTGTGGCAGCTTTAGTGCATAGAAGCACAATCCATGCATGGGAAGAGTAATCATCAAGGAAGCTTATAAAGTACTTGTACTTGTGATAGGAGACGATAGGAAAACTCTTTATATCAGAGTGTATCAACTCAAAGGGCTTGATAGCCCATGTTTCAGAAGAAGGGTGTGAAGAAGCAGGCATTTTGCCTTTAGCACAACTGGGACAGACATGTGGTTTTTCGGGAATTGTAAGGTTTTGTGGGAACCCTTTAGTTTTATCTTTTGCATGGGTTAAAACATCTTTAGATGGGTGACCGAGACGTTTATGCATTAGATCATAATCCACCAAGTAAATAGTATTGGCTTTCAGATGCTCTACTTCTTCAGTGGAAGCATCTAGCCAGTATACTGTTTGTCCAGAGAATAAAGGGGAACATTGAAGGACAACTTTATAGTCCTTCTGTATTGAAATGCGATGAGCATCCCCAGTAACACTCAGGCCTTGTTGTAAGAATTCTCCCATAGACAGGAGTCGCACAGATAGTTTTGGTATGTATAAAACAGGGTGAAGGCGTGTTGTAACAGTTGTATTGTGAACTTTGTGCTTTAACAGCACTGTTCCACATCCTTCAACATAGATTGTATGTGCGGCAGTTTTAACAGGAGTTCTTTCTTTTGGGGGTAGAGGCATGTACTGAATAAAATCATTTATGTCGGAAGTAAAGTGGGCGGACAGTCCAGAGTCCATTAGCCATAAAGGCCCCATTTTTCCAATCATCTTTCTCCTACATTTAGAGCAAAGAGCAAAAGAGTTTCCATGTTCACAAACAAAGTCTGACATTGTATATACGGGTAGAGCAGTACTAGATGTTCCAGCCGTACACTTGAGTGTTCCTAGCCCGCTTAGGGGCTGGTGTGATACTGTTAGACAATGAACAGGAGTTTGAAGGGAAGGAGAGATCACGCACTCTTCTTCAAAATTGCTGCCCCAGTCCAGGGAGACTTGCGAGGTAGGCGTGGGGGCACGGGAAGGGACTTCCTCATCATCCATGAATACATCCTGGGCTATTTGCGGGTCCTCAGGAGTGGGGGATCATTCACTAGTAGACCCGGAGGCCTCTATGACGTGCTGTTCAATATTTTTAGTAGTTTGAATAGTGGGTGTAACGCCCAAGCGATCAGCAAGGGTATAAGCTTTGTTGAGGGACTGGTAAGGTCCCTTGGAGCGCTTAGTTGGAAGGGGAACAGTTTCCCGGCATTTAGTCAGCCCATGAGGGGTAACTTGGATGACTGTAGTGGATGAGGGGGGAGGCGCAGAGGCAACATTCGCAAGATGCGAGTGCTGATGATCGTCATCCTGACGATCTTTGCCTTTGCCTTTGCCTTTTCCTTTGCCGTGATTGCCACGCTGATGGTTGTCATTGTTCTGGTTCTGGTTGTTGTTGTTCTGTCTGTTACCCTGCTGCTGAGAGAAGTGAGGGTCACCACATTTGTGTTTGACAGCTGACAACTTATTTGCATGCTGAGGGTTGTTATTAAACTTCCCTCTGTTCTGGTTTTGCTCAGATTTCCATTGAGCAAGAATTGTGTTGCGAACCTCTTTGAAGTTCAGATCTTCGATGTTGAAGTTCTGTGTAATGATGGGGATAAGGTGTTCCCAATGATTGGGGACTCGATTGAGCAAAATAAGACCTTGCATGGGGTCTGGAACAGGCATGGAGGATGCCAAGAGGCGGGAAAATGCGGCTTGCATTTTGTCTAACTGGGGAGCAGGGTGTTGAGCCAGATTGAAGGTCATAGTAGTGACGGTATGGAATTCTTTGTAAATGCTTGTGAGGGTTGCAGCTCCATAGAGAGCAAGGATGCGATTCCAAAGTGTTTCAGGATCCTGTATGGCGCCGACTTCCTGCTGTATCGGGGCAGTAGTCCGAAGGACAACATTGCCAATACACTGGGCTCTTTCCTTTTCCCAGGTAGCATGAGCGGTAGCTCCATCCGCATCCAAGGGCAGCTCAGTATCATTGCCCGTAGCATATTTCCACAGCCCAATGGACATCAAGAAGGCTTGCATGGCCTTCGCCCAGATACCATAGTTGGTTCCATCCAAGATGGGGACAAGGGTGACAGCGTTGCTAGATGACATGGTATAGATCTGATAAGATAGCTTGGTGTGCGTCAGCATTTTTATAGTGATTATAGAAGAGCAGCATAAAAGCTGTAAGGGGTGCTTATGCCAATGGAGCAGCCATTAAAGGTGCTTGGCTAGCAGGGCCCATAACCTGTTGCACAGCAACTAGCGCAGCATACAGGCTTAAGCACTCACCTTGGTGTGATAGACACTTAGGCAGTATGAGTGAGGTGTAGAGAGATACGTATTGCACTTCTACATAGGTGCTTTATATACATGTTAGGTGGCTATGTGTCCAATATGGAATAAGGGGTGAGTAAAGGCGTCCACAATATCGCTCAAACTAGGATTACCATATATGGATGCTGTGCCGAAGTCCATTGTCTCATAAGGAGATATACTAACTACCGTACATGGTACAATGCGTGTAACCAGTCCGTTTCATCATGTTTATGGTGTTGCCTTGTGCTTGGGCAAGCGCTCCGAGGGGTTGATTCTGTGTGCAGGTCCAGTGACCGGTTGCAGCCGGTCCTGGCTGGTCCAATGCCGGTTTATCACATTATCGGAAATCCATGCAACTGCAACTGCAACCTTTTGGCAACCCTAAGGACTGCAACTGAAGGTCCAGTTGCCACCAGTTGCAGTCCAGCTGGGTTGCAGTCTTTTTCCAGTCCATGCAACTGGACTTTCAAACTCTAGTTAAGCTCCTTCGAGTCACATGACAGACAGGCAGTTGAATGCCTTTGAGACAGTCAGTCCACAGAATGTATAGTACAACAAGTTTAAGAATGCCGTGGTTCTTAACACCATCCTCCCCTCAAGGTTGGTGGTTCCACCTACCGTTCTGCCTATGCCTCCCAGTTGTAGTTTTGTCCTTGTCCCCTCTCAAAATAGTGCCCATTTTCCTTTCATCTTTGTCTTCGACCGCCCGCCACAGATCTCTCAACACCCAACCACCTTTGTTCTCAACTCCACAATGCTCATGATGCCCACTTGCCCATCAAAGGGCCTTGCCTCAACCTCGCAGCCACACTTGTGGCTTTGCACCTACTCACTGGACCACCCCTGCTAGTGGAAAGCCACCAAGGCGTTGACCCCTACGTGAAGTGAGCAGCCCAACGTGTGATTGATCATCTGTGCAGCTGGGAAACGCTCTCTGCTGCAATTCAGGTGCCAGAGTCATCGTTTATCCCAGCGAGGGAGGTCCTGCACCCTGCGCAATCTTGGCAGTGACAAGTCATCCTTTGGCATTGCTTTGCATGCTCTCGTCACCCATCCAGATCTGGCTATGATGATAGCCAGATCAGAGGGCTTGGTTGAACTCCATGCATGGGTTGGTGTGGCCTGCATGCTCGCTGCATATGCGTGGGTGGATAGCATGCCAAACGAACTGTGCTGCTCATGTGCATTTAATGTCATGTGTGTGTGGCAGAGCATTCCATGCTACCGTGAGGTCATTATTATTTCTCACTCTAATCTATCCTGCGACTCATGTAACCACAGACTCTGAACCACCTCCTACTTCTGTGGCAGATGATTTTCTGCCTGAATGCATGATGGACGACGACACACCAATGCGTTCGGGAATTCATGCTAAGCACATTCTCTATGACCTCATGCTCGACCCCCATGCCTTTCTATCTCCCCACCTCATCCAGTGTCTCCTGCAAACTTCACATGGGATTCTCCATCATCAACGATGCAGAATGTGCTGTACTGCGTGCTCTTGCACTCCTTGCAGATGACAGGCTTCCTGCCACAGTCGAGGAGCTCGTCTGGCCCCCCACGCAGCCAGTATCCACCAACGCTCTTCGTACACTGCACGTCGCGATGGCACTCCTTGCGCACAAGCTCAAGACAGGAGATGCAGGTACAGGCAAGTGGGCTTCTGTCAATGCGCTGTGGGCACAACAAAAGCATGGACTACCATTGCACCTGCTCGTCATTCTCGACGTACTCACAGCAGATGCCCAAGCGTACTTCTCGCTCATCCCTCCACCCCCTCAACCTACGTCTTCCTCCCATGCAGAGTTGGCCTGTCTTCTGGCAGGTGCAGATGAACTCTTACAAGTGCTCGCCCACCTCCTCCTCACTCACTCACTACCAACCCGTGCGGTAAATGGGCTTATTAACACCACAGTGGATCTGTTCACTTTTGCCGATGCCGCTGACACCCTTAATTCTGTGCGTGTGCGTGGCACAGGGGCTACGTGCGATGTGCATTAATATTGCGCGATCGCTCAATCCAGAACTTGTCTTGTGTGCGCTTCTATGGCATGGTGCAGACATTACTGGTGCTAGTGCCACATTGCAGGACCCGATCCATCGCACGCACCATGTGCTCAGCCTCATTGATCTTGTACTTCCGGTAGAGCCTGACGCATGGAGCGGAGACCCAGTGCACCACACATTGCTGCATGTTCTATTGGAACTTGCCACGTTCTTCCGTGCCTTGGATGTGAATGGGCGAGCCCACCTCATATGGTGGCTTGCAGTGGTCGATGGGGGCGTGGTGTGCATGTGTCACCGGCTCCTGGGACAGCTAGCTTGTACGCCGTGGACCGGGGTAAGTTCTAGAATCGGCATTATGATATCCTCTTGATACGTATCTTCTGATGTGGCTTCTGTTCTGATGTGATGGGTTGATGCGCCGACCACCACCGACTGTGATAGTTTGATGTACCGTTGTCTCGGCTTTATGGGCATAGCCTCCCCTGTACCTATTTATACGTGCCATGTACCACTAGGACTCGCAAGTCGAGTCTCTTGTCGATATACATCGTTGTTTCCCCGCTCAGGGCTCGCTGTCAAAGACAAGCCGTCTTTGCAGCTGACCCTCGTCTTTCCACTCAGAGTGAAAGCGATCTTGGGTCTCCCTTGACTGCCTTTGCTCTAAGTAGGGGTCGTACTCTTCTTCAAGTCACTCCCGGTATACGGACGGGTATATGTTCGGACTAGCGATCGTTGTCATCACCTTCACGATCGTCTTTATTGTTATCTTATCCTTCCATTGCTACTGAACGAGCTGGTGAAACCGTAGCGGTGACATCAGACTCGACTTCGAGTCAAATACGGCCTCGCAAATAGGCTCCAACCCGACAGTGGAGTTCTTGGAGAACTACCCAGACAAAGACGTCCCACCACCCAACTCCCACGTGTTTTGGAGAGAAGTGCCTGCCTCCCAGAGGAGAAACTATGGAGTACACCTATTCTATCCATCGGGAAAGTACGGAGAAGGCAAAGCAGCCTTCGTCTACTGGAAGACAACTAACGAACGTTGGCACATACTGAGCCATAGAGAAGGACAAACCTACCCAAATTGGGGAGAGCCGATCCCCGAAGTTGAAGAGTTCAACTATCCTCTAGGAGAGGTACCGCCCAACTTTGCATTCGAAGATCACACCCGAAACTGCTCTTCCTCGTCGACGTCAGACGACGAGAGCTCAGACTCCCAAGAAAACCCAGACGTTAGACCGAGGTCTAACACCCTCGACCAACTTGCGAAGCAAGTCGAAGCGCTCTCAATCGCCCCGCCACCTTACCAACTCAGCATGACGACTCTTGTCAGCACGTCAACGTCCGCCCCCACGCAACAAACTCCCCCTTCGCAAGCAACTTCTCCACCTGTCCTCCCCTCCGCTTCCAGCGGCTCCATACAAAACCACCTCAATACGGCCATGAGACGCACGACGGTATCGGGAGGCCCTCCAGGAGGCAGTGGAGGAGGAGGAGGCGGCGGAGGAGGAGGAGTACCAGGACCGGGACCCCCAATTCCCCCACCTCCTGCAGTGGGACAAGCAGCTGTCGACCCCAAAATGATGGGAGCGCTCCCGGCCATATTCGATGGCAACCGCGAACGAGCGGACGACTTCATCGAAGAGCTCAAGGCCTACATACGCCTCAACAATAACATAGGGGGCATGAACTCCTACCTCAAACGCATAGCTCTAGCCCTCACCCTAATAAAAGGACCCCTTGTTGCCAGCTGGACCCGAGATTTTGGCAACTTCTTCGACACCCTTAACGCGGCAGACGACATCCCAGCCACGTGGACAGCCTTCCTGGACGAATTTGCACATCAATTCCAGGACACCCAAAGAGAAGAACACGCCAAGCTGAAACTCCAGACGCTTCGCATGAAATGGCCGGAAATCGACCAATACATCTCGCAATTCGAACAATTGGCCAGAGAAGCCGGCTACACCATCGGCAACTCAGAAACCAAGCAATTTTTCATCCAAGGCCTCCCTCGAGGGGTAGCCGAGGATGTCATGAAACCCCCGCTCATCCACATGTATACGGACATCAAAGAAAGAGCCATCGAGAGCGTTAAATCGCGACAGGTCATAGATCAAATCTTTGGCCCTCGACGCACCCCCTTCCCTGCGAGAGGGACGAATCCCAACCCGTTCAATCGCCCGAACAGAGGAGGAAGACCCCCACAACGCCCCCAGTCCCAACTCAGAAGACCTCAATATACCTCTACCAATGCCCCGCCGTGGATGGCAAATCAACCGGTCCCAATGGACGTAGACCGCACCAAGGCGGGATCCTCAGCCCGAGGATGAGCCATCCAGTCCCAACCGCGCCAACCCCAACACACCCAACTGTGCTTCCAGTGCAATCAGCCCGGCCACTTTGCCCGCAACTGCCCACAAAGGAAGGCCCAAGCCAGCCTGATCGACTGGAACGATGACAAAACCGTCGCCGAAGAGCCGAAGGACAAGGTAGCTTGGATGGAGGAGCAACTTCGCTCCCTCTCTCTCGAAGAGTCGTCCTCCCTAGGAGAACGGATGAGAGAGCGACAGGATTTTCACTCGGTCTAATCTGCACAGCCTAGATTAGACAGACCTCCAAAGATGTATTTATGTCAGCACGCAAATCAATGACAACTCGTTCTTACATACATTCATCAAAGAAAAGGGCTGAAGCAACCGCTCTGGTAGACTCCGGAGCAACCGAAAATTTTATGAACTTAAATTACGCAAGGTGGTTAGGCCTACCGCTGAAGAGATTAGACCACCCCCGGCAGGTCTACAACATGGACGGCACTCTCAACCGAGGAGGCTCCCTCGAATTCTTTACAGACGTGCAGGTCCAGACGGGCACGAACTGCACAAAAATGAAGTTCTTTCTCACAAACCTAGGAGACCATAAGTTAATCTTGGGATATCCGTGGTTCGCTGCCGTACAACCAAAGATCGACTGGCTCCGAGGCTGGCTCAATCATTCCCAACTCCCTATCATTATAAGGAGCCCTGACGCAGCCCGAGCCAAATTCCTTCCCCGGACCTCCGCGCCAACTCGGCGAGAGCAAGACCCAGTCTTCATAGCATGAGTCGAATGGCTAGGTCCCCCTCGGCAAGACACCCCAAAAACCCCCATACCAGCCCACTATCAACGACACCACAAAGTCTTTAGTGAAGAAGCTGCTCAGCGCTTCCCAGAACCAAGAATCTGGGACCACGCCATCGAACTCAAACCGGACGCCCCGAGCACCATCCCTGGAAAGGTCTATGCCCTCACCCAACTCGAGCAGGAAGAATTAAAGAAATTCGTGCAAGAACACGTGAAGAAAGGCTACATTCACCTGTCCAAAAGTCCTTATGCCGCCCCCTTCTTCTTCATCAAGAAGAAAGATGGAAAACTTCGCCCTGTCCAAGATTATCGACGAATTAATCAATGGACGATCAGAAATCGCTACCCCCTCCCGCTTATCCCACAGCTAATCAATAAAGTACGTTCACGCACCCTCTTCACGAAGTTTGACATTTGTTGGGGATATAACAACGTGAGGATAAAGCAGGGGGACGAGTGGAAGGCGGCCTTCATCACGAACCAAGGTCTATTCGAACCCACGGTAATGTTCTTCGGACTCACAAATTCCCCAGCAACCTTCCAAATGATGATGGACGCCATCTTCGCAGAAGAAATGCGAGAAGGATGGCTGGTCATCTATATGGATGACATGCTAATCGCGACCGACGATGATGCCCGCTTCCATGAACAATGCGTCCATCGCGTCCTTACAAAGCTGGCAGAACACGACCTATATTTAAAACCCGAAAAGTGCGTGTTTGAACAACGCCGAGTCGACTTCCTGGGAGTAGTCCTCCAACACGGCACAATCCATATGGACCCAACAAAAACCCAAGGAGTTGCCAACTGGCCACGACCGACCAATGTGACGGAAGTCAGAGCCTTCTTAGGATTTACAGGCTTTTACCGGTACTTCATCCCAAACTATTTGCGAATTTCATGCCCCCTGCTAGATCTCACAAAGAAGTCCACCCCGTGGCACTGGGAAAATGCACAAATGAACGCCTTCGAACTCCTGAAAACCCTCATGTGCAGACGACCCGTCCTTGCCCAACCCGATTACACAAAACCGTTCATCCTCCACACGGACGCCTCGGGGTATGGCGTGGGAGCCATACTCTTACAAGAGGGCGACCCCAATCCAGAACGCCCCCTCAAATTTCGTCTCCACCCCATCGCATACTACTCGGCCACCTTCCTCCCCGCAGAACGAAACTACGACATCTACGAACGAGAGTTACTAGCCGTGGTCAAAGCGCTTAAACACTGGAGACAACACTTGGGGTTCACTCGACACCCCTTCACAGTGGTCACCGACCACGCAAACCTCGCTTTCTGGAAAGAACCGAGAGACCTAAACAGACGCACAGCATGATGGCACACCCTCCTCCAAGACTACTGGTTCAACATCCAGGTAATGCCAGGGAAGTCCCACATGGCAGCGGACTTCCTATCACGCCCGCCGTTGAAGGACAAAGGTGAGGGAGACAACAAACAGGTAGTTGTCCTCCCAGAAGCACTATTCGTCGACTCCCACTACGAAATCCCCGACGAGCATTGAGGGCTAGCACGAACCCCTCCAGTCGAGCCCTCACCACGACACCTCAAACCACCGTCGCGAATCCGAGTCTTTGACCTAGACTCCATCCACCAAGACCTCGAAGACAACATTCGGTGGTCACAGAAGCAACACCCGCTTCTCATGGAGGAATGGAAAGAGGCCTTTCATTGCACGCAAGAAGAACACTCGCACCGCATCCCCAAGTGGACCCAATCAGGCAAACTAGTGGTTCCCCCGGATCTCGAACTCAAATGACGCATCATGACCCACACTCACGATGCGCCAACGGCAGGACACCCAGGCAGGGATGAGACTCTCCGTCAAGTGAAAAGAGACTTCTGGTGGCCTGGTATGACTGCGTGGATAACAGACTACGTCGAAGGATGCGGCGAGTGCCAACAAAACAAAATCTGCACTCACCGCCTCAGGGTCCCCATCTACAAGATCGACACTCCGTCAGACGCCAAACCCTTCAAGCGCATAGCCATGGACCTCATCACTGGCTTACCCAAAAGCCACGGATACGATGCGATCCTCACCATAGTAGACCACGGCTGTTCACGAGCCGCGACCTTCATCCCTTGCTCCACCACGATTACAGGTCCCGAGATCGCGCAAATGTACCTCGACAACGTCTACCGGTGGTTTGGGCTACCCAAAGAAAATCATTACCGATCGAGACCCCCGTTTCACCTTGCACTTTGGTCGAGCCCTCATGGCAAAACTAGGAGTCCAACAGAATCTGTCGACGGCCTTCCACCCCCAAACCGATGGGCTCGCCGAACAAACGAACCAGTGGATCGAACAATACCTCCGCCTGGTGACGAGCGCGCAACCGAACGACTGGAGCAAATGGCTCACCATCGCTTCAGCAGTTCACAACGACCGAGTCAACTCCACGCTGAAGATGACGCCCAATCAAGCCCTATTGGGATACCGGCCCACCTTGTACCCGAACCAAATCCTGGGAACAAACAATCAAGAAGCAGAGGCCCGAATCGACAACCTTCTCCAACGACGGGCGCAAGCCACAGCGGCCATCAATCAATCAGCGCGCGCAGGAGAGATCCGAAAAGACGTGTTTCAAGTTGGAGAACAGGTATGGCTCGAAGCAAGCAATCTGAAACTCCCGTATCAGACTTCCAAACTAGCGCCGAAACGTCAAGGACCCTTCAAGATCATCAGAAAGATCTCCCCCGTGGCGTATCAATTGGAGCTCCCGGTGTCCTGGACCATTCACGACGTGTTTCATGCCTCCCTCTTATCGCCCTATCGCGAAACTCTCGCTCACGGACCCAACTTCCGCTGACCGCCACCCGACCTGATCGGAGACGAGGAAGAATATGAAGTGGAGGCCATTATCAATCACCGGTTCAAAGGTAGAGGCCGGCAGCTCCAATATCTGATCAAATGGAAGGGCTATCCCCACAGCGACAACACCTGGGAGCCCAAAACGGCTATATTCGCGGATGAACTGATCCGAGAATATCACAAGCACAGCCCACTACACCAGCATAAAAAGGGGACTCGTGCCACGGTCATCTCATTACCAAACTGGCCCCCTTCAAGGTCGACCCCCTCTTCGCTCTCCCAGTCTCTTGGCAGCTACCAGGTCTTGAGCTTCCCCCAAACCCGTGGCTACAATTCCATCTCCAGACTCTTGCTGACCATTTCGAGCACAAGCATAGGATGTCCCAAGCCCTCGAACCCTCCTCTCCTGGATCTGCCAGCTCCTATGCCATCCCCCATGTTACCGGGGCCCCTCTCTCGCCGCACTCCACCGCCTCGCTCCTGGCCGCCAACCCCCACATCCCCGAAGAGACTATGCGCCAGATCGCCGCCGGACTCCTCCGAACCATCGAAGAGCGCGAAGCAGCCCACAGTACCGAAGTCTGGGACCTCCGCAAGAAGCTCCTCCGCCTCGAAGAGCTTGTGGGCGACGCGGACTCTGACTAACCCCCCGAGGGATACGTCCGCAATAACAACAAGATCCCCAACTTCGATATCCCTATGGACGACGGGCTCTACCTCCTGTGTTACGCCCTGCGGTGCGTAAAGGCCAGACGTTGGCGGTTCGATGTTCGGGTGCTTAAGCACGCTCTACGTTCGGGGGCTGGTCTCCCTACTCAGCGATTCGGGCTTGGATAGCGGTCCAAGACTTGGTTCGAGAGCCTGATGCACACTGGTGCTGCTCTATCTGATGGTGCAAGTAAATGCGGTGTGTCCACGGTCTAATTCGACTACTAGCGGGTGCTCCGTCTAGTATCCCACACAGCTGGGGGTCGGTGTCACGGTCAGTCGTTCGTCGTACCTTCGCGAAGGTAATTCGGGTCTTCAAGTAGTCTGAAGGGATCGGGTTCACGCTAAGTCACAACGCGGACTTAGGTACAAGAGAAGAGGGTTCAACTGGGTATTATCCCTGAAGACTACTGCTTGTTGATACAGGTTCAACTAAGTCAGGCTTAAGGCCTAACTGTCTATCGTAGAGGTCTTTTATAGTAACGAGGCCTGGTCCGTGCGCGAAGTAAGGGAACTACGAGGCGAGTCTGAAGGGGACTGGAGACGAGTCTACTAGGTGAAACGAGGTGTTAAGTACATCAATCGTAAGTTTTAAGCGAAGGGGTGATAGTTGTGAAACGAGGCACTTGAGTGTCAACCGTACTACGTGATATGTGAATCATGAGTCTGGTCTGTCACGGGTCAAGGAGTCATGTGATGGTGGGAAAAGGAAAAAAAAGCGGGGTCCGTTCCAGCGGATCGTAACATCACGCCCTCCCTAGGGCAACTCATTCCCACATGAGTTCGTCAGGGTCGCTCTCGTAGTCCTGTAGCGACGAGCGAGTGAGTGGTGACGCGTCTTCGTCCCATCGTTTGAGAAACTCGGAAGGCCATGCGCGGGCCAGGCGAGCGAGGCGAGCGGCAGCTGGGGTGGCGCATTGAAGGCCGTGGTGTTGGTGCCAAACTGGCACATTGCATTGCTTCTCCTCGCAGCGGACATGCGGAGCAATGCAAGTGATTGATTCGTGCTGCGTGCTGGCGCAGAAGTAGCAGTGCCCATAGTCGGGGCATTCGATGGGAGAATGATCGGGGGCCGTCTGGAAACACTCGTAGCAGAAGATGGGTTTTTCGAGGCGCGGGTGTCGGTATGGAGAGTAGCGTTTATCGGGAGGTGTCTGAGCGGGACGGCGTGGAGGCGGTTAGCAGGCCTTGACCCGCGCGGATGGAGAAGGGGTAGGCTTTGTAGGGTTCTTCGGACGCGGGAGGTTCCGCGAACATTTGTTCGATCAGGCGCGTGGCCGCTTTGGCGTGAATGAGGGAGCGGGTCGTCGCCATCAGCGCATCGTCGTTGCGCTGCTGCTGTTCGGTGAGGTTTTTTATGCGGGCAGCCAACGTACCCTGACGATTTTTCTGCGCTCGATAGCGGACGACTTCCGCGATAAGCCCGGGGTCTGCCAGGTGGTGGACGTAACGGTCGACGATTTCCGCCATCGTGGATTCCGGGTTGAAGGCGGCTAGGTGGTCGTCCCGGATTTCTTTATTATCCGTGAGGTTAGGACGGGTGTCTGCGCGTCGCGCTCGCAGTGGTTGTCTGTAAGTCGGGTGTCCTTTGCCGAAGGTCCCTTCTAGGGTGGTGTCCTCTCCGTCGAAGACGTACCGGATATACCCGGCCCTGACGTCGCCTAATTCTCCTGGCGCCGGGATCCACATGACGTAGTGTTCTGGGTTTGCTACCTCGTAGCGCATCCACCCGACGCCTGGGTGGTCTGGGTCGTTTTCTTTCTCGGAGTCGCCCAACTCCGTGTCCACCCCTTCGGCCTCCTCGCGCGCCGCTACTTGGGTGTCTCGCCCCTTACCTTTTATCTCGGGGGCGGCTGCTGATGTCTGACCTTCGTCCTCATTGTCGGTCGAGACGTGTTCTGCCTGTTCTTCAAGAACGGGCGAGTTCGGGACGGTATCCCCTTGAGGCGAGGGGCGGGCGCGGCTTCGTCTAATGCTGTGCGAGCTAGGTGGACGTACTGTTCAAGGAGGTTGTCGTACCTCCTGGCCACCTCGTATGACGACATGACGTCTAATATGGTAGCCGGCGGGATTGGTAATGCTGCGAGTTTCCCGGCGACGAATGCTGCTTTGCTGTAGCCGGCTCTTCGGAAGTCTGCTGGAAATTGCCCGTGTCGGGTGTGGTACTCTCCCAATTTCCTGCTGTTCTCCCAGAGTTTTTGCAGTCTCTCCGGCTCGTCTCTACGGCTAGTTGCACCCCAAGCGAGAGGGTGACGATTAAGATGGTCAGCGCCAGGACGTAGAGGAGGATCTGAAGATCCTTGTCGCGGGGGCACAGGGAGCGGTTCCGGTGAGGGGGTCGGCGGCGCTCCACTTGTCGTGGCAACTGAAACCTCAGTCGTGGCGGAAGCGACTGTCCCTCCGACGGGGATGAGCGCCAAGTGTCCGCCGTGTTGGGTCTGAAAGACGATGGTGGTTGCTGGAAGGAGGTCGTTTGGCGTGGCGGGGCGCGGCGAGGGTAGGCTGGCGGTGGCTGTTTGGGGGGCATCGGGTTCTTGGGACATAGGTCGATAATGGTTTCTGAGCGGGAGTTTGTTGGAGTGAGAGAGGGTGGCGGAGCGGATGGTTGCCGTTTGTCCTTTCCTCGGGGTTCTTATACTCCTTCGAGGCGGGCGTTCCATCTGTTGTGTTTCATATGCATCAATCAGTTCTGATGCGTTCATGTCGGACCTGTCAATCCATTGGTCGTGTGCCGGGGCGTATCCCTTCCATCTTACGAGATACTGCAATTTTCTTCCTCGGCCGTGATGTCGCTTCCCGAGGATCTGTTCTACTTCCCATTCTTCTTCTCCTTCTATTTCGTCCGGTGGTGGTTCGATAAAATTGCGTCCGTGTTCTTCGGTCTCCGTGAAAGGCGTGAGAAGTGACGCATGAAACACGTTGTGGATCTGCCATGTTTCAGGAAGACGGAGTTTATACGCCACCGGGGATATCTTGGCGACTACCTCGAAAGGTCCGTATCGCCTTGGGGAAAGTTTGGGGGAGTCATAAGGTCTTTTGATGTTCGTTCCTTCCAGCCAGACTTTTTCCTTTTCTTTGTATCCCTTGAACTTGGTTGCCTTGACCAGCCCTTCTTGCGCTTTGCTCATGGCCTCTAGGGCCTGTCTGCGGGCCGAGCGAACGTGGTCTATTCGTTTGTCGAGTGTTGGATGTCTGTTTCTCTCCTTGGTTGGTGTGCGATCGGGGTGTATCCTAATATCAACTCGTAGGGGGTCTTTCTCGTAGTTGCGTGTGGCCACGAGTTTTTTGTGTATTGTGCGATTGGCAACCATTTTGCCCATTCGCTTTGATTGTTTCCGCAGAATGCTCGTAGGTATTGTTCCAGACTTTGGTTGGTGCGTTCGCTTTGTCCGTCCGTCTGTGGGTGGTATGCTGACGAGATGTTTTGTTTGATTCCGAGCGTCTTGCATAACTCCGTGGTAAAGTTGGCGGCGAATCTGGGGTCTCTGTCGGAGATGATCTTGTGGGGGATGCCATAGTGCGGGAATACTTGTCTTGCGTACAGTTCTGCCACTCCGGGGGCGTCGATGGATTCGTTGCACGGTAGGAATATGACTGCTTTGGAACAGTCATGGTCAGTAATTGTCAGTATTGAATCGTATCCATCTGAGGTCGGCAGTTTGACGATGAAATCGACTGCGATCGTTTGAAATGGGAGAGCGTTTGGCTCGGCGGTGATTGGGAAGAGGGCGGGTTTGCTTGGGTGAGTGTTTACCTTCGTCATTTGGCACGTTGCGCATCCTTTGACGTAGTTCGTTACGAACTCTTTCATGCCTGGCCACCAGTAGTATTTGGCTGTCATAAGTAACGTTTTGGTGATTCCAGGGTGCCCTGCTGTTGAGGTGTCGTGAAGAAGGGAAATTACCCCCCTCTTTACGTCGTTGTTTCCCACAACAACGAGTGCGCCGTTTTTGGTCCATAGCCGTCCGTTCTTTGTAAGTGAATGGTTGAGTCGCCACCGTTTGATGGTGGCTTGCTGTGTCTCTTGGTCTCGTATGATCTTGTCGTCCAAATATTTGGCGGATAACTCTGATCCGTCGGGTAACGTTGCGGCTCTTGCTTTAAGAATGGGGATGCCGTGGTCCACCAATTCCATGTCGTTTGATCGTAGCCGGAGTCGCTGTTTCGGTGTCGTTTCTCTGTCTGGTTGTGTCGTAGTTTCGTGTCGGGGCGTCTGGAGGTACGAATAGTGGTCTGGTAAGGCGATGAGTAGCGGGTAGTCGTCTGCGTCTGGCGCGAAGTCGGGTCGTCTTGATAGAGCGTCGGCGCGGTTGGTGGCTCCGGGTTTATAGACTAGTTGGATGTTGAAATCTGCGAGTTCGGAGATATATCCATTGACTCGTGGGCCTAGTTTGTGTGGTTCTCGATAGTACTGCAGGTTGGCGTGGTCGGTGATGACTAGGACTGGTTTTACCGTGTTCCTTAAGTA